>OLKM01000952.1:87500-194976 GCA_900291075.1 Melanogrammus aeglefinus | reverse complement strand
TGCTTCTCTTCGTCTCGGCAACTCGTCATCCTCTCCCTCTTCTTCTCTTTCTTCTGTGCAAAGTCGGAGGAGACGAGGGATGAGTGCGGACGGGAGAGGTTTTAGGCCTTGGATCGGCCGGAAAGCCAATCGGAGTGTTTTTTGTGAGTCCTCCTCTCGTTCTCACGGAGCTCGACTCTCGGAATGTCTGGACCTACATCAGTGCCCGCCACTCCGAAGCACTCGCCCATCACCCTCCCTTATCTTCCCTGCCTCTCTCCCCTCCAATCTCCTCCTCTCCCTTCGGAATCTGACTCCCCGACGGAATCCTCCCCCTCCTCCCCACTCCTGGGGTCTCGCTCCCCTTCCCTCCCTCCTCCGTCGGACCCCGTCTCCTCCCCAGCTGTCCCCGTCGACCCGGACTCGGTCCCGGACCCCGTCCCGGACTCCGTCCCATACTCTGTCCCGGTCCTGGAGCTCAGCTCTGCGTCTGAGTCGGCCCACTCTGAGGCAGACGTCTGGCTGCCCCTCTCCCACTGAGAGTCGGGTGACCGGGCCCCCCCGGGCCCCCTGCGCTCTCCGGCCCCCCTGGCTCCCTGGCCCCCCGGGACACCTGCGCCGACACGCTCATACAGATCCCCGATGGAGTCGGACCTCCTCCTCCTCCGCCCACTGCTGAGGTCCGTCCCCTCCCCTCCGCGCCCCCCCGCCCTGAGGGGCCGGTGGAGCCGGTGGTAGAGGGAGGCCAAGCTGGAGTCCGGGCCGAGCTGCTGTCTGCTGGGGGGGCCAGTGCTCGTGTGGCTCCAGGGACCCCTTGAAGTAGCCCTCGTCGAGGAACACCGGGCCATCCGCCGTGACCTCCCCCCCTCTGTTGCTCATCGCTATGGCCTCGATTCTCCTCATGGTCTCCACCTCTCTGCCCCTCCAACGCTCCCGGCCTCTCCCCTCTCCTTCCCCGGCCACTATCTCCCTGGCCTCCCTCCTCTCCCTCCCTCCTCCTCCTCCCCATCTGTTGCTGTCCGTCCATCGAGGTTCTCCTCCGTTCGTTCCTACTCCTCTTCCCTTTCTCCCTCCCCCCACGGTCCCCCCTCCTCCGGCCCACCCATTGCTTTCCTTCCATCGCGGTTCTCCTCCTTGCAATCTCTCTCCTCCTTCTCCCCTCCCTCTGCCTCCTGCCGTCCCAACTCCCCCCTCCCACCCTCTGCCTCCCACTCCTTCTCTCCCTCCACGCCTCTCCCCTCCTCCCCATCCATTGCTGTCCTTCCATCGAGGGTCTGCTTGCGACCTCTCTCCTCTTCCTCCTTCTCCTCCACTCCCTCTGACTCCTTCCATCCCTCCTTCCACCTCCCACCCTCTCCCTCCTCCACCTTCTCTCCCTCCTCCACCTTCTCTCCCTCCTCCACCTTCTCTCCCTCCTCCTCCTCCTCCTCTCCCTCCCCCCTCCTCTCCCCCTGCCCGTCCATTGCTGTCCCTCCATCGACGTTCTCCCCCTCCTCCTCCACCTCTGACTCCTTCCATCACTCCTTCGCCCTCCCACCCTCTCCCTCCTCCACCTTCTCTCCCTCCTCCACCTTCTCTCCTCCCGACCCCCTCTGACCTCCCCCCGCCCGCCTCCTCCAGGGGCCCCACCTTGGCCTTGCTCCAGGGGGGGTGCGGCCCCGTCTTCTCACCCCTGGAGGGGAACAGTGTGCTCAGCTTCAGGGCAGCCATCACCCGGGCAAATGCTGCTGCTGCCCCCGTAGGGGCCGCTCTGGAGCTCAGGGCCCCAGCGTGGACCGCCCCGTTGGTCTTGCTCTGCTCCCCTGCCTGAGAGGGGCCTCGTTCCGGCCCCAGGGGCCCCGCTGTGGTTTCGGTAGTGGAGGGGGGGAGAGAAGTAAAAGGAGGAGGAGGAGGAGGAGGAGGAGGAGGAGCCGGGGAGTTGGTTGGCTCTGGGGCTATCTTCCCCGCTCTGAGTGGTCTTCTGCCGCCATGCCCCTGTGGCGCCTATTGCCATGGCAATGCCGTTGTGTTTTGTCAAAGGAAATGGTCGAACAAATAGGATGGAACAAAAACAGACACGAGGAATGAACAAGAAAACAAACCAAATCCATCTCATCTCATCTTATCTCATGTGGACTGATTTAACCCCACATTTTGACTCAATTGATTTGACTTAATCATATTGTATCCGTTGTAGTTTCATTTGATTTGATGTTACGTAACCTTGCTTAATTGCATTTTATCAGTGCATTTAGTTCCTTAAAATACATGAATCATAAAAAGTCATTCAATTGTCAAGTGACTTCTACTCCTTATGTTCATGTTACTGTCGGACCCCCTCACACACACCTCGGTCTCAGAGTCCTGGGGGCTGTAGTAGAAGCTGCCGTCGTCGTCGACGACCACCTCACCATACTCGTCATAGAGACCCGCGGGGGAGATCAACTTCCTGCGGCTGCCGTACTGAGGGAGCTCATAGCTGGAGAGAGAGAGAGAGAGAGAGAGAGAGAGAGAGAGAGAGAGAGAGAGAGAGAGAGAGAGAGAGAGAGAGAGAGAGAGAGAGAGAGAGAGAGAGAGAGAGAGAGATAAAACTATAGTATTTTGTTTAATTCTATTATAATTGGATAACAATGTCACACTGTTGGGTTAAATATTAATAAAGCAAAATAAAGTAGTAAAACCGGTGCTTAGTGCAAAGGTGGTCTGTCTGCATGGCAGGATAAAATACTTTATCAAGGATTAGTGTGTTCTGTGTCTCTTTTTTTGTGTATCGCTTCTCCAACTCTCTCCCTTTAAGGTATGTTCAAGAGCGGCTTTGGACTGGGAGAAACTGAAAGATATTACCGCTACTGCTGCTTTCGGTTAACAATAAACAAGGAAAAGGCTTGACCGTTTCAATTGTTTCTTTTATCGGTAGCAATAAAGTGAAAAGATGGAGAGAACCGCAAAAGGAGAGATACCAACAGGCCCTTGAGTGAAATGTATACGAGCCTCCTGCTTTGGCCCAGAGCTGCTGATGCAATCCATATTGACCTTCCCTTTAAATCAGGCAGGTCTGCTTTTATGGGGCCTTCTGATTGGAATGGTCACCTTTACTCTACTCTTACTCTGTTTGTAACCCAGCACTAGAGGGCAGTCATGTATTAGGAAGTCTTCCTAAGTTACTCATTGTCACAATGTCACTATTCCGGCACCCATCACCAGATAGCTAAACACTTTAACTGGATTGAAGTAATGCTAGGTAGCTTCAATGACGAGGCAGCATAAAGTCCATCGTCAACGTGCTCTTGTATGTCCATTTTTATAAGGTATGGCGTTTCCTGTGCCCGTTTTCAGGCAGATGGAGCCAAATGAAAAGAGAGATCTTGAACCTAGCCGACTTTACAGGAAAGCGGTTGCTAACTTCTGAACTAAACAAGGGACTGACAACATGTGACTTTAAACACCCAATGAGAACGCAAAGATCTTAGTTAACAGGAGTAGGATACCTTCTACCTACTGGCCTACAGGAGGCTCTACAACACTTCAACAGAAAGAATGCATGTACCATTACAATCACCATGAACAGGACTCGTGAATTGACTTACCAAAATTAGATAAGAAAAATCATGTAGCAAAGATAAATGCTAAAGAGTCAAACGTCTCTTCATTATTCCCAACTGAATGAGATACAGAATTATCCTTTGAGATCACCCATCAAGAGTATCTAAACACTCCAGCCACTCCCACTGCAGTATTAATCCCATGGATCAGCCAATCACATACCAAGCCTAAAAATGACATATTGTCATTATTTCTATACAATCTGTCTTTGTCTTGGCAATGACTACAATCTACAAAATAAACGGAGATGCCGGTTGTCATGTGCAGAACTAACGCTGACGGTACTGAGTGAATGGAAGCCCTTTCGGTTGGTCGGCTACAGTACTGTGGAAACTGTTTCTTTCGTTACTTTCGTCTCTTTAGCGGGTGCATGAAAGAGAAGCTGAAACCATTTGTTATCTCAAACAAAATGTCTGTCCCCGACCGTGTATTGTGTTAATTTAGTTGAACGGCCCTGGAAGTGCATTTAAAACCAAATTGGAAGCGCAAAAATAACAACGAAAAAACCCCTGTTACGTTTATTTATAAACCCTTTGAAACCATTAAGATTTAACCCACATGAATCATAATAGAAAAACAGTTTCTCCACCCTGTGTGAATTAATCAGAACGAGAGACCAGTTTCCCACCCATTGTACCCCAATTTTGGCCCCCTTGTGTGAGCTAATCTGAATCAGGATTTAACAGCCGTGCCCTGTCCTGTCCCAAAAGCCAGACAAGAGTTTGTTAGCATCGTTCTGAGCCACCAACATCCGGTCTATTGTCTCACATCCCGCCAGCTATGTGATTAGCTTCCACTGCAGCGAGAGCAGTGGCGTAGCATGTGCCCCGGTGCAAATATTTTTCTTGTGCCCCTGGACAGGACTTCAGAGCTGGGGGGGGGTTACAGTTTCAGTGCGCCCTGACAATGAATCCCCGCCCCCTCCCTTGTCCGTTCAATTTGGGAACATGTGTGGTTTCATTTTTCTTCTTTCGCATAATTTAATTCAATAATCAATTAAGGCCGCCACCAGAGGGCGCCCCCGACATATTTGCCGCCATAGGCGATGGCCTAGGCGATTTATTTTTTCTTCCTCATGGGTCCCTGACGGCGTCTGGGCCCCGGTGCAGTGCACCGGATGCATCGTCGATATTTACGCCACTGAGCAAGAGACAAATGTGTTTCTGTGTGGTGTGTGTGTGTGTGTGTGTGTGTGTGTGTGTGTGTGTGTGTGTGTGTGTGTGTGTGTGTGTGTGTGTGTGTGCGTGCGTGCGTGTGTGCGTGTGTGTGTGCGTGTTTGTGTGTTCATTAAAAGAGAGGGATGGTAATCAAGTGAGCGAGAGATATACTAAATACATTTTGAGAGATTAATATGTGTGTGTGTGTGTGTGTGTGTGTGTGTGTGTGTGTGTGTGTGTGTGTGTGTGTGTGTGTGTGTGTGTGCGTGTGTGTGTGTGTGCTTTCTTCCCAGGAGTCTGCCAAAATAATGAAAATTGAACAATCCATCACAGATGGCTGACACACACACACACACACACACACACAGATGGGAGCAATACGATGTTGCTGTCGAGGCACATTTTTTAACATCTCTGGTGTTATGTGGTTAACAAGTGTGTGTGTTGGCATCTGTTTGTTTTTCTTTGTGTGCATATTTCCGCTGCCCACAGAAATGGCAACATGAAACACCCCTTTTGCCCAACCATCCATCACACACACTCACACAGACACACACATACACACACCCACACACGCATGTACACACACACAACACACACACCACACACACACACCACACCACACCACACACACACAGCGCACACACACAACGACCACACACACACACAACACACACACACACACACACATCACACACACACACCACACCCATACATCACACATTCACACTCACACTCAAAGCCCCTGTGCCATGCAGTGTCTTTCCCAGGTTATGCAGTGACACATAAGGTTCAGGTAAGTGTGTCAGAACGTGTGTGACTGTGTGAGTGCTCCTAGGGTTTCGGTGCTGACACAGGTGCACATCAGAGGTGGCAAGACGCTTCTCGTTGAGTCCTCAGGAGACTTTATAAAACACTGCCTTTCCTCCCTGGGGGTCGACTGTATCTCACTTCAGCAGTTACTCGTATTGCTCTATCTGGATTGGACAATACAGCAGATTTAAAAAATAGCAAATTAAAAAATTATAAATATGTATTTACGACGCAAAGAAATGCGAATCAGAGACGTGACATCGGTCGGAGTTTAGGTGGAGCCCCTAAAGGGGAAACGGAGCGAAAATGTATTATAGAGGTGATATCATGCCATACATCTAGGTGGACACGCCCACTAGTGGTGTCACTAAGGCACAGGCAGATTCTCAAACGTCTTGTAACGGCTAATCCCACTCACACCTGGTGGCATGATATCACCCCTTTAAAGTGAACCACCGCTCCGACAGATGAGCACATGACATTGAAATGTTAGCCAGCTAATGAGCTTTGATTCCTTAGCGTAGGGAGACAGAGAACAGGCTGGGGAAATGAACTGCAAGCCATTGTACAGCATTTTCTGATCTTAACCAGAGATTCATTGAATTTATACATATTTTTATATGTTTACGTTTTTTTAGCTTCTGATTAAGTTCAGGAGATAACATACATACGTGATATAATCTGCCTTTCAAAATCGTCTACGCACGCACACACACACACACACACCACACATGTATCAGACACAGCACACACTCTGAACACCACACACTACTACACTCAACAACACACACACACGACCACACAACAACACACCACACACACGACTACACACACACACACACACACACACACACACACACACACCAACCCGTGCTCATAGTTGTAGTATTCTTGTGCGTAGTAGTCTTGTCCGGGGTCGATCCCTGACTCCATAGACAGCTCCTGCACAGGTTGATAAAGACATAGTTAGCAGGACTTACACACACACACACACACACACACACACACACACACACACACGCACACACACGCACACGCACACGCACACCCTCAGACCACTGACCGCCCCACTGAGTTGACGGTATACACAGAGACCCACACAGATATGCAGAGACCCACCTCACACAAACAAATACAACAGACAGAAATATAGTTAGAGAGACAGGTAGATAGAGTAAAACACGGCTGCTAAAAGAAAGAGAGAGAGATTGAGAGGGGAAGAGAGAAGGGGTGTATACCTCTGGTCGTAGAAGAGACGGTCGGAGGAGCTGTTGTGTCTGTCACGAAGGAGATAGGAAGAAAGGATGGACGGAGAGAGAAGGGAAGGACCGTTTGAAAAGGTAGGAATGTCAATCAAAGAAGATGAAGACCAGAGATGAAGGACAAATAAAAGGCAGTTTGTCCACCCGGTGACCCCTAGATGGCTGCCACCACCGTGGCATTAATGAGTGAATGGGTAATGAGTGTATGAATGGCGGTATGTGAAGCATTTAGTGCTGCTACTGGCCACAGATAAGACAAGCGCTGTATAAATGCGCCGCCATCTATGATTTAGCGTTTAGCATAGAAAGGACGTTGTGAGTCCTCTGCCACAAACACTTCATCTCATGCACTCCGAGGACTCTCTGCTCCACCTCAACCCGAGATAGAGAAGACAAGAGACGAATAGAGGGGAAATCGACGGTAAAGAGAGCCATGCTTCACAGTGTGTGGACGACGTGAGCACCGGTTGGTACATTGCACCTACCTCTTGTTGGCCATATCCTCGCCTGCATGGTAGAGAGACATAGAGAGAGACATGAGGATATATCCAGCATGGGCATATGAGAGAGAGAGAGTGTGAGATAACGGGAGAAATGGGAGATGGAGACACAGCTATAATGTTTGATTTAGGATTATATTGGAATTGGATAAAAAAGGTCATTGCACACTGCAGGATATTAATAAAATCAGTAATTAGATTGAAGGAAAGTAGTACCACCGGTCCAAGGTGCAACGTGGGGGACAAAGAGGTAAGGAATAACACTGGTATAGATGAATAGAGAGGAGAGTTAGAGACAAGGAGAAGAGAGATAGGGGGGTTTAGGGAGTGAGAGAAACATAAAGAGGGACTGAGTTAACTCATATCCAACATTTACAAATCATAGGACAAGTAAAAAAAAAAATCAAATAAAGTTACAAATCATAGGATTCAAATGTGGAATGAAACACCAGATATTTATCTTCACTCAGTGCCCGAAGATACATCCTATTTATATGTAATATATACATTTATGATTTTATTAAAAACCATTCACCCATAGGAGAACACATTACATTCAGAGTACCGTAGTTTAAATAAATAGCATTTCAGCAAGGAAACATTTGGGATCGATATTGATGGTTATACAGTAACAGGAACATATAGACCCCTATTTTAACGGTCTGAAACGCAAGTGAGAAGCGCCAAGCGCAAGTAGCTTTGTGGGCGGTTCTATGGCAACGTCGCTATTTTACCTCCGCAAAAAATGACTGGCGCCCGGCGCAAATCTAAAAAGGGTTGGTCTGAAGTAGCCTGATAGGCCTATCTCACAAAAATCAGAAATGACGTCACACCGGGTAAACATTCTTCCGGCGAAGTCATTTTTGTATTGCCGTCAATGCAAAAATGGACCGTTTCTTCGCCACTTCTCTGGTGGGTTTTCCCAAGTTGCGATTTGAGGATGTGCGGCAGCTTTTCGAGCTGACACCCGTTTATACACATCTGTTTTTTTTTCAGGGCTGTGGTGTAGCTGTTCCAGTCAAAACGACTGGAAGCAAGCTCCCAGTATTTTTTATTTTTTTTATATTCATATTTATTTTATTATATTCATATTTATATTCCCGCACTACTCAGACACATATTCATATTTATATTCCCACACTACAAATTCCACGCTGTCACTTTACTGGTTATATGTAGCATGTTGTTGTTTTTAATGCTGTTATTATTGTCGCTCTATGTTGCACCTTATGTTCTTGGGAAACGCTATTTCATCTCACTGTATACTGTGTATATGGCTGAAATGACAATAAATTATCTTGAATCTTGAATCTAGTATTCAGCCTAGCACTCCCGTCGGTATAATCAGCCGCCGATGAGAAATGCCGACTACAGACCAGTGTACTCCCCTTCTGATCACGAAAATTAACTCCTTCATCCGTCTGATCGCCCTGACCCACTGCTGTCTTTGGTCTGTATTAGTTGGGGAAGTCGTGGAATTGCAAATACGGTTGTTTTTGTTTGGAATTGGCGCATAGAGGTACACAACAGAAGCTCTTGTTTTTTGACTGCGCCATTGTCAAATATCATGGACTACGCGACCGGAAGTCACTTTACCCGGTGAAGGCAAAATCGAACGCCGAACCAGGAAATTGTGAGATAGGCCCATTACCCGTAGGTGTGGTTTGGGCGTAACGTGCAATAAACCAATGAGAGTGCCAGCCCCCATCCCCTTTAAGAGCCACGAGCGCATTTGAATCTGAAGAGTTGATGTTTTGACAGCGTGGCTGCCGTCTCCGATGAGACAGATGCACATGAATTTCAAACTTCAAATGGCTCAGTTTATGGCCAAATAATAGGGCCTAATTCACACATGGAATAAGGTTTTCTTCCAAAGCTTCAGAAATACTGAGTTCTCAAATAAATTTCGGCAAAGTAAACGTATATGATATAACATATGATATGCGGTAACTGTGGTTCTATTTAATGATATATGCAATACATTATAAACATAGTTTCTTATCAGTATTGTATACATTATCGTTATCGACTTGTGTTCCTAATATGCATGCGTCCCCCCGCTAATATACATTGCCATGGACTGTATAATGTGTTACGTGTTTAGTTTGCGTGTGTTTAAACAGATAGACGCACACACGTGCGCCCGCATTCATTAATTCTTTTACACATACGCGCACCCGCATTCATTCATTCTTTTTAACACTCACTCACGGTAAAACAATGTTTTCTCACGATGAAATACTCAACAATCTTAAAAGTTATGGGCATGTACACGATGTCTGTGTCAAGAAAATGTGTTTGCTGTACGGTGTTTTCAGATGGATTGATTTAAAAGTACAACTTTTTACCAAGAAGCAAAGAAGCAAAGTGTATGCGCGAGGTGCACAAGCAAAATTATGCATGCACCCTTAAAATAGCATCTGAACAACGCGCCACTGACTTTAAACCAAGTATTTCCTGGTTTGTGGCGGTAAGTGGTTTCTGAAACTGCAAAATAGCACCAGAGAACGTTTGCGCCAGAACACGCCTCCTCCTCCCCTTTGGGCGCAAGATCATTCCCTAATTTACCGACGCGTGGCGCAGGAGGGAAAAGAACGCTCTGCGCCAGTTGCAAACTAGCAACGACACATGCGCCAGTGATTAAGTCAATTGCGCCGGATGCAAGACAGGGCCCATTGTGATATTTATAGATTATAGTAACAGGACTGTATAGTGATTTTGATGGATGCATGGTTACATGTATGTGTTGTAACATGGATGATTAGTAACATGGATGCAGACAAACATGAATTTATAGTCACATGGATGTGTAGTTAAAGCAGCAGTCTTGTTAATAATAGTTCTACTAAACTATATATATATACAGTATATCATTCAGGGTAATATCTTTACCCTTTTATCTTTTATATTTAAAAAAAAGAATTGCATAATTACTCATTACATTTTCTTCATTATGTATTATGTATTTATAATTAATACTTTATACTAGGGGTGGGAATCACGGTGTATCTCACTTTACGATACGATACGCGATACATACCGATAATGTCCCTATTCAGCGATTCTGCAATAATCATTGTATTCTTAGGCAATCCTATAACAATACATCAGGACATATGGCTAACGAAGAATACAAAATGACTGAAAAGATAAAGAGCGGGATTTCTGTCTTTATTACTGGTCCAAACTGAGTTTTTCAGTTACTCGTCTTTTGTGAGTTATTCCGTTATTTCCGTTTAAGTTTCCTTCATTCATGTGTTGAGTGCCACCTCGAGGAGCAGGGAATCTGTTAAGTGGTTATTTTATTAATTTAAATATCGATATTTGGGGTACTATTCAGGAATATAGCACAAAAATGCAAAAGAAATATGATATTGATATTTTGCGCCAGTGAATCGGTTCTCATATCGCACAAAAAAGGAAGGCGATATATTGCTGTATCGTTATGGTGTCCCACCCCTACTTTATACTTTTATATTGACCTTGTCCATCTAACTTACCTGCGTTGTTGAGGAGAGCTTAGGGATTGTGGCAATGACTTCTTCGGCATGTTTTAGGTTTTATTTGCCGAATAAAGAACTTGAACTTGTACAGTAACATGGATGTACAGACATAGGGATGGCTGAATAATGCTAGATGGATGTGTAGAGATGAAACAACAGATTATCAGTACATGGATGGATGGCTGAAAGATCAGAGGACGACCAAGTGGACTGATGACCCAGGTCAGGGAGGAGGAAGAGGAGGAAGAGGATTGTTCGGACAGAATCCTTGTGAAAGGAGGAAAGAAGAGAGGTGGTGGGGTCTGTGTGTACATCAGTGAGCTTGTTTTCGGGATGCCGGTATGTAAACACTGTTCACCCCCGTTGGAGTTCATGATCTTAAAGGTGCCGTCCTTTCTATCCACCGAGAGAGATAACAGACTCTGCTTGTTGCTGTTTATATTCCTCCCAATTCCAACAACGTTGATAGAATCTAGGCACTTTGGGAACTATAACGCCATCAGTGAGCAATAGACAGCCCACCCAGAACATGTGGTCATGTGCTGAAGGACTGTGCAGAGGAGCTCAAAGATGTCTTCACAGACAGGTTGAACGCTTCTCTGAGTCAGGGTGTTGTCCCGCCGTGCTTCACAGCCACCACCATCATACCTGTTGCAAAGAAGCCCTCACAATACACTTTCAATGACTATCGTGCCGTTGCCCTGACCCCATAATCATGAAGTGCTTTGAAAGGCTTGTCAGGGCTCACACAACATCCACCCTCCCCGACACCTTGGATCCCTACCAGTTTGCATAATGAGGTAACAGATCCACCGAGGATGCCACCTCTTCTGCTCCTCACCCACCTGGTCAACCAAAAACTCATAGAGTCAGCATGCTGTTCATAGACTTTAGTTCAGCATTCAACCTTCCTCAGTCAGTGCGTTGACATGGGACAGCTAGATCGGATTAAGCCGATTTTGCTACTCGGACGGACCGTGTCAATTATCTGAACGTACATGGCCTTTAGATCGGATAATGGCCGGAGCATGGCTGAATCCGCTCCCCTATGTGGCGCTGTAGCCCTTTCAACAAGTGGTTATAGAGCCACTTCCGGTTGACCTCTATATCCCAGCAACAACAAACACATGCGGCATTCTATAACAATCTTTTCAGTAGACAGCTGTTAGTTCACTTTGGGTCCATGTAATTTCTTTGACGCTACATTCGAGGCCGCCTTAATGCACAGGCTTACCTGGGCTGAAGCCCCAGGGCCTAAGACCATCGGGGGGCCTATCATGAGCTGCAGTAAATGTTTTTATTTTTTATACTGGCTCATGATAGGCCCCCCGATCGGCGTAGGCCCAAGACAATGTGATGTTTTGTTTGGGGCTTACAAAGATCAGAGGCCTATCATGAGCCAAGAAAAAAGGGGGCCTGGGCCCAGTGGGCACATGACAACACAGCCACAGTCGTCTCCCCAATTCCTTCTCCACCATGGCCGAGATAACCCCCACTACGAGTCTTTGTTGTGGAAGTACCAGAGAGTCTGAGAACCCGACGCGGTCTTTAAGATTCATAATATCAGAGAATATCCCTGCCAGTTCGGTCGCGGCGCAATGAATGAATAAAGATTGTATACACGAGAAAAAAACACTTATTTTGACCGATGTGCCCGAAGTTACTACTTTACAACCTTGTTGATGACCAATGTTGAGGAAAACGTGTACTTTTAATTCAGCCTTGGGTGAAATCGAAGCGTAGATTGTACTGAATGCATATTGATACTGAATCTATTATTGATGTTGTAGGCCTATATATAGTGGTGAAGTCACGCCTCTTCCGGTAGAGCCCATGGGACCGATGAGATCGAAAAATATGAATGGGTTTCAATGGAGGGACAGTAATCATTTTCTGGTCCCAGTCTTTATATGCCCCGGATTACAAATATGTTGTTTGTGGATTTAAATGATAATTTTTAATGGTAAGAGTTTGATCGTTTATTGTGCAATTGTTCAGTTAAAGCCTGTAGAGAAAACACAATGAGAAAGAACATGTCTCGTATGTGACGTCACATTCCCTGCGACTGGCATGGACAAGACCGACAATCTCCCTATCGGCATAACTGAAACTCTCGGCATAACTGAAAATTCACAAACAACATATGTGTAATCCAGGGCATATAAAGACTGGGACCAGAAAATAATAACTTTCTTTCCATTGAAACCCATTCATATTTTTCGATCTCATAGATCCCATAGGCTCAACCGGAAGGGGCGTGACTTTGCCACTCAATTAAATATATACAACTTTGCAGCAAAGTGGAGCGCTTCGTGTTTTGGGAGAATGGCAAATATTGGATTTTACACGTTTGTTTCTCTAAATTGAGAGCTTATTTCAGCAGAGGTCATAAAATGGCATAGATTACTGTGTTGATGATCATATAAGACAAATGACCACGTTTAAAATGGATCTTAAAAAGTATAAATCCTGTCTTCACGAGATTCAGTTGATATGGGATCAGACCACCGCTATGTTACACCTTTCCTGCTGTCTGCTCCCAGACCGTAGTCGAGGAGCACAGGGGACACGTTCGCTTTCGATGTTCTCTTGCGGGTTACACCCTTCACTGTGATCGGCAGTGGGTCTGTTTATAGGTCTGAATGAAGCGGCAACAGCTAACTTTAAAGTACACGTTTGCACACGCAACTGCACTCGTTCATTACTTCACTAGTCTGACGCACGATACCGCCTGCTCTCCTAGATTGTCCACTAGAGGTGGCTTGGTCGCGAACGAATCAGTTCGAATGAACAAATCAGTTCGAATGAACAAATCTTTAAGACGAACCAACCAAACTGGTTTCTCTCTCTCATTCGTCTCGTTCGTTCTCAGAGTCGACTCCTTCCAGAGTAGTCGCTGACTCGCTGACAGTTCGTTCACTCACTCACTCACGAGAGCCAGCCAATCGTATGCTGTTCTAGGACTGAGTCTAGGAAGCTCTTGTTGAATTTTAGCCAATGAGAGACAGAAATGGACGTATTTAAAGGATACATTGTACATAATTCGAAATTCATCCCTGCCTTTATACCACAGATACTCTAGGGTCTATAGCATATAACCGCGTTGTCTGATTATAGTTTAATTCATTTTTCACAACCTACCAGCACTCGTTGTGAAGACTAGTCACCACGCCATTCGTTTCAATGGGAATCGCGACGGTCCATATACTTTCAACATTTACATATTTGTCCTTTTTAATTTGTCCCAGCCTTTATACCACAGGTACTCTAGGGTCTATAGCATATATAACCGCGTTTTCTGATTACAGTTTAATTCATTTTTTACAACCTTCCAGCTCTCGTTGTGAAGACTAGTCACCGCGCCATTCGTTTCAATGGGAATTAGGACGTCTATACTTTCAACATTTACATATTTGTAATTTGAAATTCGTCCCAGCCTTTATACAACAGATACTCTAGAGTCTAGGGTCTATAGCATATATAACCGCGTTTTCTGATTACAGTTTAATGCATTTTTCACAATTAACCAGCTCTCGTTTTGAAGGCAGTGTTAATTTTGGCAGCTAGATTTAGTCTTTGGCTGCATAGGGTTCTGTTTATGAGAGCCTAAAATCACCCGGGACCCCCATCATCATTGCTAAATAAAGTCTATTATCTTGCTGATATGTTAAACATCCAATAATCAACTACACCCCCATCCCGCTGCGTTTGGTTAAAGTTGTAATGTTGACGTTTGAGAATGAGAACGAGGGAGGAGCTGAGTCTGAGAACCGTGCATTCCATGATTCGATTCACCGCTACCGGAAACTCGACTGAACAAACGAACAAGGGAGGAGCTGAGTCTGATTGACTCAGAGAACCGTGCATGATTCTAGTCACCGCTACCGGAAACTCGACTGAACAAACGAACGAATGAACGATTCGTGAACTCTTGGCGAACTGACCGACGCGAACAGAATCACGGAAACGAATCACTAAATCCAACCCGATCCAACCCTATTGTCCACTCACTCGCTGACGTCACTCACATGACACACTGCCATTCTCGCGCGCACACATACGCTACTCTCGTAACACTACCCCCACAGAGCGGTCGCATGCTGACACCAGGGGCCATACCAGGGGCCCCTACGAATTCTCTTTTTTGCATAGGAAATTTCCTTTCCTATAGAGATGACCTGGAAGTGCTTGAAGAAAAAGTAGTTTGAATTCTAAAAATGCTTAGGAAAGGAGCCTCGATGTTTCCTTTAACCCTACTTTAGCATAGGTTACTCCTGAGCTTCTTTTGCGTAAGGAAAGGAGATAGTGGTATCCCGTAATCCTTTACGGCGGCAATATTTAAAGCAACATGTCACAGACGAAGTCTTCCGACACTACGCGAAGACGCATGAGAGACGCGGTGAAGCAGAAAAATAGAAGAGAAGAAAATACAATTGATAATAATGCATACCAATTCCAGAAACATAATTATTTGAATATAAATGAATTAATTTATTGCTGGTTAGTAAGTAGACCTACATAAAATACACCATAAGAAAATAAAATGCCAACTTCATGTATAAGAAAGACTACTGGGGGCAGTTCATTTCAACATCAATATAAGTTCAGCCTCTTCTTTTACACATGTGAATTGTAATTGAATTGGCCTAAAATATTCCCATTGGTCAAGTCCAACCTAAGTGATTCTCACTGTTGGCGTCGGCGATAACCTGATTGAAATCAATACGACAAGAACGCATGAATCAAAGAGCACTTTTTTTAGTCCATCTTCGGAAAATTTCAAACTAGAGACGATAGAGGTCAGCACAACCGCCGTCTAACCCAATTTTAAACAGTGCTGTCTATTCCTATGTTCGAAAGGAAGCACCTTTTCATCTCTCCTTGACTCAATGACGTTTTCCTCAAAGGTTTTTGTAGAGGCCTCTGGCAGTAGCTTTTTGAATATCCCACTGAAAATGTAAGTGGGATATTCAAAAAGCTACCGCCAGGTGCCAGCATTCACCCGCTCTATATAAAAATATATATTTTTGGATTTGTTTTGGGTGAAACACCGCCCCCTGTTGGCGGAGTAGTTCGCTGCAGCGCTCCTCGCGCTGTCCTGAACGACCGTGACCAGGAGAATTAACGGTAGGAGTAGTTAAGCTACTTTGTCTGTGTCCCGGCTCATTTTGTACCTGTATTTGGATTTCATAAAAAACTTATTTCTGCATTAAAAGAACAAAATTACCCGCAGGTTTCCTTAGGATTTAAGTTCATTCACCAACTGCAAAATTGGTTTGTTGAGTGAATTTGTGTGCACCACTGCGTTTCTCTTTCTCTTGCTCTCTCGCTCCATTCACTCCTTCCCTCGACATCTCCCCACCCTTCCCCTCCCTCCATCCTGCTTCTTTTTCACACTGAAAGACAGTACATCCCCATCCAATCATATCTTTCCGCAAGTCCTCCACCCTGGAGTCTACTTTTAAATGTTTTCTGTGCTCTTTTTTATCCAGTTCTCTCATTCAAGACAAGTCTTTCAGTCAATATCCAACAAACTCTCAAACTTCCCCTGTCCTATATCATAACACAAACACAAACACAACGCATCACAAGCTGTCCGTGTCAGAGGGGGAGCTTCTACAGGGTGTGTGTGTATGCGTGTGTGTACCTGTGTGTGTCAGGGATTAAAACTAACAACGTCCCTTCGCCCTGGGGATGTAATTAATTGCCATTGGGTGGATGAATATTCTCTCTCGGGTCGACCTCGGTTTAAGTTTTCAACACGTTCTGCTAACCAGAACGGGTTTGCGGTCGGTGGAAAATATGTCTAATATGAAAAGGTAAATGGAAAAAGGACTGAGATTCGTTCAATTGAATCAATACAACTCAGTAAATGCAGTCACTAAATGGTGGAGTACTGGCAGAAGGTCAAGTAGACCACATTTCTGTGACTGAGGGTGTACTTACTAATATTGTATTATCAGTAAGTAACAACTCAAAACGTGAAAAAGATTTCTGGGAAAATTCTGAACGATTTGGGACGGTTCAAAATGTTTTTCGGGACGATTCCAGGTAGGTAGTGAAAAAGTTAGTTTTAACCCCTGGTGTGTGTGTGTGTGTGTATGTGCAGATGTAGAAAAACTGTTACATGCGGATGCTGTTCATCAACTTCAACTCCGCCTTCAACACAGTCATCCCCCATCGGCGCAATAGGCATCCGCTCCTCACCTCGCAAATGGCTACTGGATTTTCTGACCAACATACCACAGACAGTGAGAGT
This sequence comes from Melanogrammus aeglefinus, assembly GCA_900291075.1. Classification (NCBI taxonomy): domain Eukaryota; kingdom Metazoa; phylum Chordata; class Actinopteri; order Gadiformes; family Gadidae; genus Melanogrammus; species Melanogrammus aeglefinus. Next base: position 177,921 of record OLKM01000952.1, on the reverse strand, counting down.
TAGAAAAAAATCCTCAGAGACGACCATCATGAACACCGGGGTCCCCAAGGGGTGTGTCCTGAGCCTGCTGTTGTTCACTCTGAAGACCCATGATTGCTGTGCCAGACAAAGCTCAAACCAATCATCGAATTCGCAGACGACACAACTGTAGTGGGCCTCATGGGTGCTATTTAGAGCCTCCTTACCAGCAGCCTCTAAGTCTAGTACTGCAGCTGCCCTGCTGCGGACAAGAAGGCGCTACAGAGGGTGGTGAGGGCAGCAGAAAAGATCCCCAGATCAGCCCAACCATCAATCCAGGACCTGTACCCGTCCCGCTGCCACAAGAGAGCCACCAGCACCCTCATTAAAGACGTCTCCCACTCAGCACACAGTGAATTGGAAATGAATTGGCATGATGCACCTTTGGCGGGCAGAAGATGTGATTTGTCATGTCACTTGACAACGCGAACAAGCGACAAATGTGGCTTTTGGTGTGAACGCAAAAAGTTATGAGGTTTTGGTCGGGAGAAAAAAAAGTGGTCAGCAAAATAAAGTATATGTTGGCGTTTTTGCACTTGTAAATGGTTAATCGCATTTTACTCATTCTTGCATGCAGGTGTCTTCATTCATTAACAAATAAAAACATTCGGGAGTATGCAAATTATTCTAAAGAGGCCTACTCTCCTTCGGCAGCCCCGCCTACCAAGAAAGCCTGCGCCGTGATGAACGGGGGGGGACTCTACCCCCTCGGTTTCACACAGGCAAGGCAGGGAAATTGCCGGATGTGCCAAGCCGCGGCAGTGGCAGTATAAAAAGGCCTAATGTGCGTGCACTGTATAGGACACTTTATCAGCTTTGGATGCGGACTCTGGGACACTCAATAAACCACTGCGTCTCTCTCGGCGTATTCCCTTCTTCCCTCTCCATCTCCCCACCCTTTGCCTTCCTCTCTCCTGCTTCTCTTCAAACTGAATTACGGTACATCAACATCCAATGATGTCTTTCTGTAAGTCCTCCTCCCTGGAGTCTACTTTTAAATGTTTACTTTCTTTACTGTTCTTTCGGTATCGCTCTTTTTTTATCCAGTTCTCTAATTCAAGACAAGTCTCAGTCATGCCCAACCAACTTTCTCTTCTTTCCTTTACGCACAATTACTTACTTTTAGATCACTGAGTGTCACACAGAACCATCACAAACTGTAGAATTGGCTGCAATCTTCACCAGAAAAATTGTACAAAATACGAGATATCATACATACCTCACACGAAGCCACTCACAAAACAGAGATAGCGACGGTGACTCATGAAACCCTGCACACTCCACGTTATTAATAGCAGCCGATCTTCCCCTCCCCTGTCCTACATCATACAACAAACATCTTAACACAAACACGACGCATCACAAGCTGTCAGAGCGGGAGCTTCTACAAGGTGTGTGTGTGTGTGTGCGCGCGCGCGTGTGTGTGTGTAGGCAGATGTGCGTGTTCGCATGGAGGCTGGGTAGAGATGTTAACCAGAAATACATACGACTTGAATGGATCCTACTTTCCCTCTCAGGGCCATTTCAGATCTATCATTTAAACACTTTTCAACACTTCACAGACTAAAAATGACCGCTCACTATACAGAGAGGTTTTCAACTAAAAAACCTATGCTTGATCAATGTTTATTAATATGTTATCCCAGAGCTCTGAACCGGTTCAAGGAACGAAAACCGAAAACGAACAGAATTTTACGAGGAACGGAACAGAAACGTTATTCTGAAATCCCCAAAACCGGTTAATAACTTTTTTTTTTCGCTCTCTGTATAGCCTATAAATTTTCACAAAAACATAGCCTAGTTCATGAAAAAAAATATATATATTTCCGGTTGCCGTGTTCACTTCGCCGGCCGCTAAGCTCAGTTGTCACAAATTCCCACCACCACCCTAGCAAGAGGCGATTTGGAAGCAACAGTTGCACTGAGCTCTATCTTCGAATGTAGATGTAGAGTTAGGCCGTGTTCACATCTAGCGTTTTTTTTAAATCTGCCAGCGCTTATTTTACATTATATTCCTATGGAGCAGAGTTTCTGGTCACAAAAAAAAGCCACAACCGTTTTTTTAAACGCCTCTCCCAGCGTTTTTTCTGCCATGAGGAGCGTTCAACGGCCGACGTCAGGCTTCTTTTGGGCAACTGATCTAATCACAAGCAGAACATTAGGCTTCCTTTAGGACACCTAGTATAATGCTACGGTGTGTGACGGATGTCATATACAACCTCGCATAGTAAGACGCTCATAACAGTTACAAAACGACAGTACCACAAAAGGATCATAAAGTTGGCGTTGGTTGTAACCATGGGGAGAACACGCCCCCCCCCCTCATTCCTAAACTTTCCGCTCAAAACATTTTTTCGAAAAGCCCAATTTTTGTGCGGAAACTGCAGTCCACCGCTGCCCAGACAGAGCTCCGCACGACCACACACACCGCCCAGACAGAGCTCCACACGTCCACACACACCGCCCAGACAGAGCTCCACACGACCACACACACCGCCCAGACAGAGCTCCACACGTCCACACACACCGCCCAGACAGAGCTCCACACGACCACACACACCGCCCAGACAGAGCTCCACACGACCACACCCGGACAGAGCTCCACACATCCACACACCGCTGCCTCTCAGTTGAGGCATCAGACTACGCCTTAAAAGGTTATTTTACATCACGAAAAGAAAGCCATCTGCGTTGGAAGCAGAATGGGAGTCATATTGTGTTTTGAGGAGAATGGCAAAATAATGGAAGAAGAAAATAAAATATGTTTATGTTAGATCGTTTTGATTAGCACCACTTTTATTTAAAAAAACAAACAACTAATGCTAATAATACTGATACTAATTTCCCAAATTTTCTTCCCAGCAAAACCACTTTATAAATCTGAGACTTACTAAAGTTCCTCAAACGTTTTTACTCAATTGCTGCTAAAGAATCCCCACGAAGAATGAAGGTTGAATGCAAAAGAAAATGCAGGCGACACATAAAAAGATATAACACAGATTTTAGATTATAATGAAAGAAATAAAACAGAAGCTAGAATTAGATATAAATTATAATAACAGTTCAGTAATAACGAAAACACATCAAAGGAAGATGGAGTAATTCAACAAAAAACACAAAATAACATGCGTATTTATAATTGAAGTAAAATACTCAGTTATCTAGAAATACTCAGCAAGGATGATTAATTTGGTTTGGCAAAACACAAACTAATGATTATGCATTAGCAACATGATTCAATTGTTTTCGCTGTACTTATCTTGAAAGTAAATGTTTTATAAAGCATTAGAGGGGAACAATCTGCTATTTTCTAGAAATGATTATATTATTTTCTAACGTTATTTTCTTTACTGTTTTTCAAAACCACTCCCGGTACAAAACTTAAATCAGGTTGACTAAAACTTACAAACACACAGCAGCTCAGAATACAAAAAGCTAAAAGCAACCCTGTAAAGAAGAATCAATTTCTACACTTACAGTATCATTACAGTTACAGTTCTTTTTATCATCAGGTTTATTGAGGGTTTTGTTTTCTTGCCTTTTTTGTTCAGGCTTGTTAACAATTAATATACCAGCTATAATAAAAGGGACGCAAAATCAAACTAGGCTTAGTTTTGACTATAATTCTTATAAATGTACTACTCTTTAACGTCTTCATAGTCTTACCTTTGGGCAGTTTTTATAAACATTTGCTCCTGGTCAGGCATCTTTGATCTTGGCCTCGTGCTTTAAAACCCCTGGGACTACTCTGAAACAAACTGTAGCATCGCAGCCACTTCACTGTCATGGGTCATAACTCATTGTCTCATGTGATGCTGAGTTATACTAGCAAATAACACTATGTCGACTCACTTCTGGGTCTTGATTAAAGGATGAATAACATGAAATGAAATGAGACGGTTAGGTTAGGGGTTAAGCAAGGCCAGTGTATGTGACGGAGGAGGCCTTTGATAAACTGCATGCCAAAAAATATGAGTATCACTTGGGATTAAAATTGGAAGAAGTTGAAATACTGAACTGGCAAGTAGCAAAAACACAGGCAGTGCTGCTCCACTCCAAAATGGGGCCTTGTTCTCCTTCTACCAAGTAGAAATCCTTGTTTCCTTTATAAAATTAAAACCAAAAAACGTAAACGTGGAATTGCGAGCAGCAATCATTACCGAATCCAAAGTGGCGATTTAAGCTTGACATCCCCGTAGAGACGAACAAAACACCTTCTGGACAGTCTACCCTCGAGCGCTTCCCCCATCAGAGAGGTAAAGCAGATTACGCAGCAGCGAGAAAGAAAGAGAGAGCGAGAGACAGACCAAGACTAGAGGACCGTAGACTGAGAAGGAAAGCGCTTCTCCAGTTCCTTCATGATGGAGTTCATGTTTCCGGTGGGCTGGATCTGAGGAGGCAACGGCACCATCTCTGCCTCTCCTTCGGCCATTCCTCCTCTTAACCCTTCGCCTTCTCTCCCAGCCTCATCGCCTCCTCCCTCTCCTTCTCCACCGCCTCCTCCGCCTACACCCATTTCTATCACCACGTCCAGGGAGTCTATGGAGGCTCGCCCCTTCATGGCTCGCTTTAGGGGGACCGGCTTCTGGTCGATCTGGCTGAACATGTTGGCCACGGACTTCTCGATGGCGGCGATGTTGTGGATATTCTTCAGGATGCCCTTACGCTCCCGGCGCGGCTCCTCCTCCTGCGCCGAGGGCAGCGGCGGGGGGGGAGCGCGGAGAGACACAGGCCGCAGGGTGGGGGCCTCCGTCAGGGGGGGCAGGACGAAGGGGGAGGGGCGGTGCCGCGGAGGAGACAGGAGGCCAGGCAGGGGAGGTGGCGGCGGGGGAGGAGGATGGGGAGGGGGAGGAGGGGGAGAGGGGGGGCGAGGGGCTTGGACGGCAGGCACGGAATCCACGTTATTTGCGTGGGACGACGTGGTCGCGGGAGGACGAGGAGGAGGTAGTGGTGGGGAGGTGGAGGAGGGAGGGGTAGAGGGGCAGGGGGGTGGAGGAGATGAGGGATGGGGAGGCGGGGAATAAGAAGGAGGTGGAGGGGGGAGGCGTGCAGGGAGGATCGGGGATGACCTCCAGGTGCACCTGGAACCTCTCTTCGGGGCTCTTGCCGGCCGTCATGCTCGCCCCGAAGCGCCGCAGCACGGGAGGGGTGGGCTTGTGGCTGGGCGGAGGGGTCTCCTCGTCGTCATTCTGGGTGACGACAATACTAGGGGGACCCTCCTTCCCCGGGCCTGGGTAGGGCCGGTGGGTGGGCGAGTCTCGCCACTGATGCTGGGGGGAATCCGGGAACGAGGCGAGGATGATATCCGACAGGGACCCCCGGGAGTCACGGCACTGCCTCAGCCTCTTCTCCTGGAGGGCCTGCTGCTCAAACTGCCGGGCCTGCTCCTTCACCGACAGCTTGGGCTCCTGGCCGGGACTGCCCACCAGCAGGTCCGAGTCCAGCCCGCGGTCGAAGCCGGAGTCCATCCCCGCGTCTTTGCTCTCGCCCAGGTCCGCCTTGAGCCTCTCCAGCTCCCACTGCACGGGTCCATGACCACCTGGCGGTGCAGGCCGTCAAACACCTCCCGCCGGTGGAGCCTGGAGGGCAGGGTCCAGCTGTGGCCCACGCCGGAGCCCCAACCGCTGACACTGTCGCTGAGGCTGTGGCCCCCCGCGAACCTATGGTCCCCCCCGGAGAGGGAGCCGAACCTCCGCCAGGCACCCCGGAGGCCCTTCCTGGTTGGTTCCCCGAAGTTCCCCAGGAGGTCCCTCCTCCGGCGGCTGCGGCCCCAGTCTCGGGGCTGCTCAGGGTGCCGTCCTCGTGGTACAGAGGGTTCTTGGTCTTCAGGGGGTTCTCGTCAGACAGGAAGGTGATGTTGGACTCGGACTTGGGCAGATTGTTGAGGACGCCCCAATTGGCGGTGCACTGGCGGTGCGTGGCGATGGCCCGTGTGGCAAAGTCCGACAGCGCACCTTGGCGGTCGCCTTCGTCCAGGCTGCCCACACTCCCGCCGCCCCCACCGCCGCACACGGACCGGCTGGTTACCGGACGGGTGGAGGGACGGAGTGGTGGGTGGATGGACAAAAGGGGGGATGGATGGAAGGATGGATGATATATTGATTGGGGAATGGATGGATAGATGGATGAATGAATGGGTTGGAAGGGGTTGGAAATGCAAAAGAAAGGTGGAATAAAGGAGAATGGTAAAAGTATGAAAAAAGACTAAATTGTGTCTTTAAAAACACATTATCAATTCCTAAGATTGAATTATAGTTATTAGTGCATGATTAAACCGTGATTGAAATCACATTTGACCAATAAAGGCAGCTAACTAAACACTAGCTACCAGATCACACTACGAAAGTTGAACTACGAAAATTCACAATTTAAGGTACGGCCACACCAAACACGTTACTAGCATTGAGCGTCGAAAATCGGCATTTTTGCATAGGAACCATTGGTTTAGGCACGTAGACGCGCCACACTCGTTAAAGCGGCGCGTTAGGGGCGTTAGACACGGCAGACGCACGTAATGACGCATGTAAACGCACCAACGCGAGTTCAAAAGATGTATATTTTAACGTGAGTAACGCGTGACGCTTGCACAGAGGCACATGGCGGTAGAGCTTAAAGATCGGGCCCAGAAAATCAAGCCCAACCCGGCCCGAACCCGTGTACGTTTTGTCTGAGCCCGGCCCGACCCGACACATTAACTGTAATTATGAGCCCGAGCCCGATTTCAACCCAACATTTTTTTTAATACATACAGTATGTAACTTTGTACACATTTGTTACTAGGCCTACTCTGCTAAATATTTATGTAAGGGATAATGTATAGAACGCCGGTCATTATCAGTAAAATAAGCCCTGACAGGGCGAACAGTACACCGATGCACAGCGAAGGTGTCTACTTCGCCCCGAAGAAGCTTATTTCCGATAATGACCGGCGACGTTCTATACATTATCACACTTATTACACGGCTACTTGCCAAAACGAAAAACTAACTTCACATGGTGTGTGTTTTTACAATTTATTCGTTACCAGCATTCGTAGTGTTGATCAGCAGAGAAATAATTTGTTCACAAAGACGGTGACGTCGCTTAGCAACGGAAGACGCTGGGGCTCACAAGTCACCGGAGTACTACCCATACAAGTGAACGGAGCGTTCCACGGCATTGAGAAGACCCCTATATAAAGGCCTATAATATTTCTGTTTATTGCATAGATTTCTCCTCAGATAAGGATAATAACAGAGATAAAAAAATAAAAATAATAATCGTCGATCAAAGGCCTGGCCCGACCAGGCCCGAGGATAGGGCTTGGGCTCGGGCAGGGAAGTTATTTAACTCGATTATTGTTATTTATATCCGAGATTATTTAATCCAACCCGATCTAAACTCTATCATGCACCGAAACACCTCGGATTCCTAAATACAGCACAGCGATGGTGGCTGCGTAGGCGCGTTAGGCGTGTTGAACCATTTTTGTGACACAATGATCAAGCCTCAGGTTAGGCGCATTACTCGCGTGATCTAACGCGCGTAACGCGTTCAGTGTGGCCGCACCTTTAGCCAGCGCATTCACATACATCGACACTACAAGCTTCAGCAGTGCTTCCTAAAATAGGTCTTCATGCTAAAGACTCGATGGGTATTCCCCATAAAGGGGGCTGCATAGCACAACCTCCATAGCCACAGAACTATTCTTTGTTTCTATTAACTATTAAAACAAGAATATCATTTCAAAGCAACAAAAAAAAAAATAAAACATCCATCATGATGCCACTATCCAAGTCCACTATCTACTATCCACTACCTACTATCACAGGCCAGAAACAGAATGTTACTCTACTCTTTGACTGCATGCCATGTTTAGAGAGAGAGCGAGAGCGAGAGCGAGAGCGAGAGCGAGAGCGAGAGCGAGAGCGAGAGAGAGAGAGAGAGAAAGAGAGAGATGTACGAAAATACAGCATGAGCATTCAACATGTAACAGGCCGACCAACAAAAGGAAATGTGAACAACGGTTAGGAATTTTACATGACCACAGTCAAAGTGAACTTTTCACATTCATAAATGCACAAACACACACACACACCGAAGCTAGATTGCATAGGCTGGCTCGCAGCCTACTGTGCACACTCAGACACACAATAGTGTAATGCATGGACACACGCAGGCACAAAACGCTGTGTAACTAAAAACATACACTTGGCGAAATTCAATAATTGTATGTAAATTGGAAATAGTGTATACACATACTATCTAGCATATGAATTGCCACTCCTATGTGCTGTGAATGAAGAGAGTGTGTGTGGAGACAGATCAGGAACGGACAGGGATTCGGTGAGGCATGTCCTTTTGATGAGACCCACCGTCTCCTTGGTGCACTGCTGCAGAAATGGAAATGAACCAAATTGCCTTTTCTATGTGTCTGCGTGTTTTGTGTGTCCATGTGTGTGTGCGTGTATTCTGTTCAGATATCTTTTTTAATACACAATTTTAGCAGTTTGGTACAAAGAGACGCTATTCCATATGTGTTTAACTCGCTGATACGCAGCGATATTTAATGTTGATTTATCCAGAGACGGCTTTCCATAGCCAGTCTTTGTGTTGGAATAGATTGACTCAAGTTGGGGCTTTTATCTTTCAATGCCACAAGTGCGTACATTCCAATAGCTGTTCCCGGTGAGTATCGAACCAGCAACCCTGACACGTGGTACGAGAGCCCCCAGGGGTACCAGGATGGATCCAGGGGGTACTCCAAAGAAATCTGGGCTTTACCTTCCAAATGGTAAATGTTAAATGGATTGCTTTATACAGCGCTTTTCTAACCAGTGGCCGCTCAAAGCGCTTTACAATATTGCCTAACATTAACCCATTCATGCACACATTCACACACCAACGGCGTGGTTAACAACACAAGGCAACAGCCAGCTCGTCAGGAGCAGTTAGGGTGAGGCGTCTTGCTCAGGGACACCTCGACACTCAACCCGCTCTACACCCATAGTCCTGTGGCTGACCGAAGTACCAGCAATAATGGTATGCAGCCAAGTGTAACAACACTCCCCTTCCGCTGATCAATGGCGGGAAACCCACCCACTGAGACATTTACGAACCTTGCTGCTCGTTTTTAGAATTCAGTGAGCTGTCCGTGATGCTGGGGGTACGGTAGGATGTGATTGGTCACAGGGGGCACTCGGTAGGATGTGATTGGTCACAGGGGGCACTCGGTAGGATGTGATTGGTCACAGGGGGCACTCGGTAGGATGTGATTGGTCACAGGGGGCACTCGGTAGGATGTGATTGGTCACAGGGGGCACTCGGTAGGATGTGATTGGTCACAGGGGGCACTCGGTAGGATGTGATTGGTCACAGGGGGCACTCGGTAGGATGTGATTGGTCACAGGGGGCACTCGGTAGGATGTGATTGGTCACAGGGGGCACTCGGTAGGATGTGATTGGTCAAAGGGGGTAGGTAGGTACCCACTTGTCAGATGACACGAAAGGTTTTTGAACCACTGCTCTACACGTTGAGGCATGAAGGACAGCATATTCACAAAGAGCAACATTTCATTGGTAAACCTATCCAACTTAGTTTGTTAGTCTGACAGAGTTCCACTAGTTTACTCACACACTTACACACGTCTGGGATCATAAACCTCACCTTAGAAACCTGAATCAGCCATTTCATTGGATGTTAAATGGCCAACTTAACATTTATATTAAATTTAAAGGAATTTTGTTGATGTTTTTATCCAAAGTTACAACCATTTAAATTCATCAATTCATTCACACATTAACACACCGCAGGGTGTCTTGATCAGGGACACCTCCACACGCTAGGAGGAGTCGGGGATCTAACTAGCAACCATCCGGTTACCAGTCAACCCGCTCTACCTCTTGAGCATCTGTCGCCCCAGTAAACAGCCACTTAACACGTGTGGCCCCTTCTGCTGGGCCTCTGGCGTAGTGGTGTGTACTCACATGGCATTGTCCCCCAGCTCCTCGTAGAGGTTGTTCGCTGTGCCGCGACCGGGTTTGCCCGATGGCAGTGCCATCTGGATACGGGCGGTTTTGGCACATTCTTCCTGGCGCCTGGAAACAACAAGCCGGTCAGGGGATTGGGCACTAACTGACCGGCAAAGTACCGGCATATTAATTACTAATATTTTCACAATAAGAGCGTTACTATGTAGTGAATTGATATCCTCTCAGTCATGCTGTTTAGACAATAAGTTAGGAACTCTTTACTAAATTAAAATCTATATGTGCTTTATTACATAAAAACCACCATGTGATTTTGTATGTTGTGTGTGTAAGCTATCTCCTTTACTACTAGATTTTATGACAAAAAAACAATAATGACTAGGTACTCACTCTTTAAACCTGGTAGCAATGCACATCACAGGACAATGGAGAGAGAGAGAGAGAGAGAGAGAGAGAGAGAGAGAGAGAGAGAGAGAGAGAGAGAGAGAGAGAGAGAGAGAGAGAGAGAGAGAGAGAGAGAGAGAGAGAGAGAGAGAGAGAGAGAGAGAGAGAGAGAGAGAGAGAGAGGTGAAGGTGAAGAGGGGGAGAAAAATAGAAAAATTGTTAGGACTCATATATCACAGCAAGTTTCCTCATGGTTAACTGTGTTATTGTGCTGATTTTGAGTATCCCTCTTCATTATAGTCATTGAACAACATTCTGAAAGATTAACGATTCATCCACAGCTCCTGTTATATCATCATACCCCCAAACTCCTGCAACTCTCTTCTCCCTGCATTCTAGCCCTCCGGTGTGCTCGACACTTTCTTGCCCTCTCTCCTCTCCTCTCTCCTCCCCTCTCCTGTCCCCTCTTCTCTCTCTTTCCTCTCTCCCTCCTCGCTCCTCCCCTCTCCTGTCCTCTCTCCTCTCTTCTCTTTCCTCCCCTCCCCTGTCCCCTCTTTTCTCTCTTTCCTCTCTCCTTCCCCTCTCCCCTCCTCACTCCTCTCCTCTCTCCTCCCCTCTCCTGTCCTCTCTCCTCTCTCCTCTCTCCTATTTTCTCTCTTTCCTCTCTCCTTCCTCTCTCCTCTCCTCTCTCCTGTCCCAAATCCTCTCATAATCCTCCACCGTGGACCCTGATGCCATGGTAACACAGAGAACCCAGGTGAGTTGATTATTGGAGAGGCTATAATGTTAATCAGAGTTTAAAGAAATCCTGACATCCACTGTGCCGGCACTCTCCCTCTGCCTCTCTGTCTCTACCTCTCTCTACAACTTGGACTATTACAGGGCTGGTACAGCAACAAATACCGGATATTTTTTCTTTTGTCAGAGCATTTGTTAAGTGATTGCTGTATTGATGTAGAGAATGAGAATAAATATGGCACAAAAGGCTTCTAAAATAAATTGCTAACCCCGTCTTTGAACAGGCTTGATTGGCATGGGAAACATAAATCGTCATTGCCTTAGCCCAAGAAAAAGAAAATGAAGAAGAAGGAAGATAAAAATATGTATTTCTATATTCATCATTATCTCTAGGGAGACTGGAAAAGAACAGACCTCCAACGTAGGTCGAATGTCATTGGCTCGTGCTGAAGTGGCAGTCCGATTACCTGTTAGCTGTGTGTTAGCATTAGCACTCGACCTGTCACAGCGGTAACTGGACATACCTTTAGCACTTTTCAGTCATATGCCCACGCAAAACGCTGTGCAATTATCGCCTCATATTTACACACGCCTGCATACACCTACGGCGGTATCAGCCTTCAAGACAAAGCCTTATCTAGGAGGAGCCAGGGGTTTGAACCGGCAACCTTCTGGACGCCAGACAACCTGATCTACCTCATGAGCAATTGCCACCCTCCTATTGAGCGATGAAAGGCTCATACAAAGCGCTCAGCAATTAATGGAGTAAGTCTTATCTACCATTTTAGATGATGTGTAACTGATCTCCTCTCTCAACATCTCCAGCCCATCTATTGATCTGCATCCTAAGAATTTGTCTTCTCTGCTCAGACGTCTGGAGGACCTCAGTAAAAGCCCTGCATATTAATGTGAAGGTCATTCTGGGGGGGCAGAACCCTGGTCGGAAAGCAAAACAACACAGCACTGGGCGGAGTTACGCCTAGTCTTCATGGGGATTATTGGAAAACTTGTTGGCCGTTTTCCCGGCCGCAACCCAACCTCACACCAAAATGAGGTTAACTATGTTGAGCCACAGTGGAAAATGCATTCGTTTTACAAAAACGTCTCTAAACATGTGACATAACTATGTTTTTTTGGCCCATTATTAATGACTGCGTAGGTTTCTCCGACGCCTCTGGTCCTTCCAAAACAGGTTAAGTCTCGTAGTGGGGATTATCTCGGCCATGGTTGAGAATGAATCGGCAGACAGAAACTTTGTCTTTCATAATAGTTAAGCCCCTCAATAGTTAAGCCCCTCCTCCTACACTCGTGCGAGTGTTTAGGAAGTTTGCCCAAATCACTTGTGACACGCAGTGCATATATTCACTTTTGGTATGAACGCACAATTAGATCCATACTTATCCAACTTTTGTTAAAGGGAATGAACCCCGTAGTATGTTAAAAATGGTATATGCCTCCCTTCGGAGTCCTCTTGTGTACTTACTGTCGGTACGTGACGATCACCACCAGGATGGCGGGCACACAGCAGAGGATGATGATGACAGCGAGGGCCAGCAGCGCCCCCTCGGTGTAGCCCACCGTCTGGGTCGCCTTGCGGACCCCGGTCACCACGTCGGGGGTCCGGATCTCCAGGATGCGGCCCCCGGGCGGCAGGTGGAGCTGGAAGTCCTTGTTGATGTCCAGCAGTTTACCGTCCAGGAACCTGAGAACCGACAAACGTTGTTGGTGTGAATTTCTTTTTGCCAGCTCATCGCGGGTACAAGTGGCCAAAATGGATTTCAAGGATACTCAGGCATCCGTGATGATCTCAAATTATATCTACTGCTTAGAAAGGAGTCAGTTGAGGTGGTTCGGGCATCTGGTAAGGATGCCCACTGGGCGCCTCCCTAGGGAGGTGTTCTAGGCAGAGATTATATCTCAACACTGGCCTGGGAACGCCTCGGGATCCCCCCGTCAGAGCTGGTCTATGTGGCCCGGGAAAGGGAAGTCTGGGGCCCCCTGCTGGAGATGCTGCCCCGCGACCCAACCCCGGATAAGCGGTTGAAGATGAGTGATGAGTGAGTGATCGTTGCATGACATTATACATTTATGTCAAAAAAATAGCAATCCATGCTCTGTTCCAATTGAATTTATCTCATAATGTTTATTCTACTGAAGGATGGGATTATATATAACTTTCATGTAGCGTTTGACATTTCTTTTCCTTTTGAGTGCGTTCATTCTGGGCCTTTAATGTGTTTCCAGGCTGTAGTTGTGATAAAGGACAGTACACAGACACGTGAGGGATGTCTATTGCAATGTTCAACTTGGGATGTTGAGCAGGAAACTATGAACGCCAACAATTTCACTACCCAAAAAAAGTGTGTTTGTGTGTGTATGTGTGTGTGTGTTTATGTGTGTGTGTGTGTGTGTGTGTGTGTGTGTGTGTGTGTGTGTGTGTGTGTGTGTGTGTGTGTGTGTGTGTGTGTGTGTGTGTGTGTGTGTGTGTGTGTCTTCACAAACCCAAGAACCACAGACTAAGCTATTCAGCAACTTGTCAGTCTGTCGGTTCAGCAAACAAAGTGCTTGTTTATCCCATGAGACCAAACATTATGTATAAAATAACAGTCCCCCAATGCACTCTACATTCTGCCACAGCTTTCTCTAACAACTGAGCATTTTGTATGCATTTATTTAATAGATCAAAGAATACAAAATCCCTCAGGAAAAATGTAGTGTTCCTTGACAAAACGTCATAGTTTCCCTTGTGTGTTTTACATCAGGACATAAGTAAGATTAGAGGAAATAGAGCATCTAATTCAGTGGAAATCTCATCAACCCAAACCAGCAAGATTGAGTTTAAGATAATATCATGTGCCATCAGTAATGAATAACGACATCACATGCTGTTTAGTGGGTAATACAATGTCCCGCCGAATTAGTCCCATTACGAATAACTGCAGGCATGAAGGGAAGGTAGAAAAGAAAGTTTTTGTTGTTGTTTGACAGAGTGTTTGACAGACAAAGGGAATATTCTGGGTTTGAATGCCTGTGGTAAGTCTAGCGGTAGGCCTTCCTGCTCCGACATGATTCTAAAAAAGAGCAGTGTACATCTATATCAACTATATACATATCTTCTTTATTTGATGTGTGTCTCTCATTTATTTGATGTGTGCCGGTTACAGACTTTGTTTATGTGTATGTCTTTGTTGGTTTTCAGTTTTGTTTTGGATTATTGCTCATTCGAGTGTACCAATGAGTGAAATTAATAAGAAAGAAATGATAAAGTGAAATAATTATCATTCAAAGAAAACATCTAAACAAAAGCCACCTAAAGTGTTTGTACTTGTGGAGCTCCTGGCGGGACACCGCCCGGTTGGTGAGGGGGTCGATGGCGTACACCATCAGGTCAGACTTGGAGTAGTCCTCCTGCTCCAGGCCGTCGCCATGGCGATGGGGCCCGATGGACTCCACAAGGACCTTGGCCCCCGGGATCTGCTCCTGGACGTAGCTCTCCAGGATGCTGGGTGAGAGAGAGAAATAGAGAGAGACAGGGGGAGAGAGAAAGAGAGAGGGGGAGAGAGAGAGAGAGAGAGAGAGAGGGAGAGAGAGAGAGAGAGAGAGAGAGAGAGAGAGAGAGAGAGAGAGAGAGAGAGAGAGAGAGAGAGAGAGAGAGAGAGAGAGAGAGAGAGAGAGAGAGAGAGAGAGACAGGGGGACAGAGAGAGAGAGAGACAGGGGGACAGAGAGACAGGAGGACAGAGAGAGAGACAGGAGGACAGAGAGAGAGACAGGGAGACAGTGAGAGAGACAGTGAGAGACAGGGGGAAAGAGAGAGAGATATTACTAAGGACTGACATCAGATAGTTCCACAATTGACACCAGCCAAAATGTTATTGCATGTGGTATGTAGAGAACAGAACAAGAGAGTTCAGAAACGATCAAGGAGTTTCAATGTTGAGTCAAGAAGATTAACAATATATTCAGAAAACGAAAGAACACACTGCTGAACAGACGGAACGGCATTTCAATTTCAACCACAGCGGGATGCCACACACACACACACACACACACACACACACACACACACACACCACACACACACACACACACACACACACACACACACACACGCACGCACGCATGCACGCATGCACGCACACACTAAGCCATTGCTTCAGGTGCAACCCTTTGCATATACACACATTGTTTTCATGCTGCAGGGTATGCATGTGGACACAGAGAGTCCCAGTTGGGCAAACAGGAACCACTACAACCCTGCTGTGCAGCACCCATTGCCCCCAGGAAACCTTTCCACACAGCAGGAAGACGTGATGGTTTTGTATATTACCCATTTGTGGCTGCGGCTTCTTATTTCTTGTTTGTACACCTACTTAAATATGAATATGTAATGGATGGCTGTGTGTGTGTGGTGGAGAGAGTGTGTGGGTGTGTGTGTGGGGGGGGTGTAGAGGTGACTGTGTGACTGTGTGCGTGCGTGCGTGTGTGTGTGTGTGTGTGTGTGTGTGTGTGTGTGTGTGTGTGTGTGTGTGTGTGTGTGTGTGTGTGTGTGTGTGTGTGTGTGTGTGTGTGTGTGCGTGCACGTGTGTGTGTGTGTGTAGTGTGCTTATGTGGGTGCCAGTGCCTCCAATGCTTCCAAGTTCCTTTACCAGGGCAATTCCCCTCTAGCTCAAGCCCACATTCTGGTATTATATATGTATTATTATTATACATTATATATATCTGATCTCTCTTGCCTGAGTATTGCATAGAAAAGCTATGATGCTGATTGGAAATCCCTGATGACTTTGTATCCCTTGTTTAATGCATGTGGTAATGCATTAACCTCATTTCCAGGCGTTCTCATCTCACTAGCGAACGTCTGGACCGGAGAGCTTCAAATGTACGTCATTGGCCAGAGAAGAGGGCGGGACTTCAGAGCATGCTTTGGAGAAAAAGCTCTCGGGTTCAAATGGGTTTAGCACCAGAGAGGGGCAGGGGCTGGCGATAGAGAGATATATAACCTGTTACATGTTTTGGATGTTGCTTTGTCAAATTCTACGTCTCCTTGTCTTTGTTGTTGTTATTCTTTGTCACAATGTTATTCTTCTTGCTCTGGGGACTGGGAACTGGACACACAGCTCCTAGGAAGTAAGAGACTATGGATGGAGTGCCCCCATTCATAGTCCCACCCATAGAACCCGTCTATGGAGAATCTCCTTCTCCATAGACGGGTGGAGCTACAGTCCCCGGAGGTGAAGGGGATGGTGGAGGGCTGAAACAAGTCTCCAAGAGAACAACAGCATGAATGAGAGTTGTTTGACAACTCTGCGCATTGGTGCACATTTGTACTCATTTTACGTTACATTTATATTTGGGGCATTTAGCAGATGCTTCTATCCAAAGAGACTTACAATAGGTACATTCGTCAGAAGAAAGGCACCATATAATCGCTAGGTTAACCCATTCCCTGTATACAACAAAGCTAGCTAGGATAAGATGCTACACAACTAATGCATGAGGTCCTGGTTGTGATATGAAGGGGAGGGGCTTGCAATGACTGCGTGGGGGATCAACAGAAGGGGAATGACGTCTTACTGGTTTCACTTTTGCTTTAGCTACATTTAAAGTACATTACAAAATGATTTAAAGTAGTGATAGTTACTAACTAAGGCAATAGATTAACAGATGTAAACATGTCCTCTTTCCCCATCCCTAGTTGCCAAGGTCCCTGTGGTTCTTCAGAAACAGTTATAACGAATAACTCGCCTTTCAGAGAGTTATTCCTCACCTGAACAACAAAACCCCTCTGATCCGTAATCAGAGCATAACCACTAAGAAAAAACACAGACCCACTTCTTGCAGTAATGTATGCAGACGAGGTGCTGTGATGGAGTAACCCAACCACTCCCATGAAGGGGACCCCTGTGGAGTACACCCTGGGGCGTCACAAGGAGCCGCTTGTTTCTTCTAGTGGCCCTCGAGTTGAAGTTCATCCTGATTCTCAACCACATCACCCGTCAAATTGTCGGGGGGCCAGGGGGAGGCTTAGCGCGCCGAAGGAAACCCGAGTACCTCTGTTTTGGGGGCCTTCAACATTCTATTAAAATTTAAATATAAAACATTGTTCAGAATTCCGTCTGAAAAATGTGTCTAAAGTCATTGACAATCACTACACATTCAGTCTGGGTGGCAATTGGGATTGCTACCTCCCAAAACAAAGAGGTATGAATCAGATATGAGGTAGAAAAACAGTTAGCAGGAGGTAGAGAGAATACTTCCCGTACTTTGAACTAGTGAGTGTAGCTTTCCCCTCTGTAGAAACTGAACATTTCCTCTTCCTTGTTCCAGTTTTAGAGGAAGCATTCAAGAGTTGATCTGAAAGTCGACTTATGAAGCTTTAGTGTAAGTTAAATATGTTTATTATTTAGTTGTTACTTAAATGTTAAGTTTGTATAAATTATACTTATGATATTGTATATTGACTGTTGAGACACAAACAATAAATTAAACCTTATTAAGTAAGTGTATAAGTGGCTACAATTGAGTGTCCAAGTGTACAAGAAGCGGAAATCACCTTCCATCGCAGCTGTCTGAAAACTTGACTCAAGGCTTAGCTCTTTGAATTGTCCTGCAGCTGGAATGAAGCATAACATGCTTAATAAAAATAGAATGTACTGGCATAGAATAGGAAACATCTCAAAAACATCTCAATGTAATGATAAAACTCTTCAGGGTTCACGAAGGCTTTTTGTTGAGCCTAACTCATTGAAACGTGATTCATTCCACCATTATGAATGCATAAAAGATCTGTGGTATGTTTTTGTCCCTATCGCACAGAGATTTGTACTTTCTACAACTATCTTCAACTGATTTTGTCTTAATATATGGTTCTGGCAGACTGTAATTCAGCCTGTTAGTCACCTGGGGCCGGGCTATTATGGGGCTGGGCCCAGTTTCCCGATAACGATGGATCTTCGCTCAGACGATCATTCTCATGATGGATCTTGCGAACCATCGTGAATTTCTTTGGAGCGTTTCCCAAAACTCTGCACTCACGACGTTCGTAGGATTGTAACTGTCTACTGACACGGTGCTGAAATGGGCTCCGTACTGAGGGAGATGCAGGAATGTCGCAGGAAAATGGGGTTAAAAAGCGTTAAAATATCTCCCCATCAAGGCCAACAGCAGAGTAGCCTGCGAAAGAATAGACTGCAATAATCTGAATGCTAAAGATATTAAAACACAATTGATTAGGCCTAGGCCGACATATGCATCGGTCCTAATCCTGAATACACTGTGCGTACATTTTATCACGGCATTTTCCCCTCTTCCATATTACAAAATTCAAAAATAGCTTGTGTGACAAGTAGGTGCAGATTTCTGAAACATGCTTTGCGTAGCAAAGCGAGCCGACATTATCTGATTCCGCATAAGGTTTCATTGATGCACACTCTAGTGGGGAATATTTGCAGACATTAAAAATGCAACGTTCCATTCGTTCATTATCAATCAAACGCAGAGGCTAGGCATTGACACACGGCTATTGCTGACCCGATTAGGAGAGCTTGGTCTAGATCCTGCCCATATTGTTGGGCAGGATGATGTAGGCTATAGGTCTTTTTACGCTGCCAAGCCGTTTTGGTCGTAGCTTGGCACGCCCAGCGATTTCACCTTCTTATCTCAAGTTTCCTGTGTAAAACCAAGGGGGTCCCCCCCCAGGTCGTCATGGCGCAGGCTTTCTTGGTTCACGAAAGAAGGCGGGGCTGCGCACGGAGTCTAGACCTCTTTAGAATAATTTGTATTATTGCATACTCCCGTTTTTTTCATTTTTTTATGAATGAAGACACCCGCATTCAATAATAAGTTCACGTCTGAGTGTAGACTACAAACGCGATTAGCTATGGTCAGGGATGTTCGTTACTGTCTAGGCACGGTCCAATAAATAGTGAACGTCATCACAGCCTCACCGAAGCGCCTACAGTGCTTAATGCAAACAATCGCAACCAAAAAGGCCTGCAGAAATTATCTGACAGCCGCTGGTCTCAGCATGATTCATGTCTACAATAGCCTATTTCTTCTGTCATTGATCAATATGAGGACATTCTAACCAGGATGGTTGAATTAAAATCAGAGGGAGACAGCAAGTGCAATTTTGCCAGCTGGGCATTCCGTGGTATTGGATGTGTTTTAATAAAACGCATCCAATGCTAGGAATGCCCGCTGGTGACGCCACTGAGGCTATAGTAGGCTAACGATGCTCTTAGCATCCTATGAGTACCCCTGGAGTCCGCGTTAGCTGCGAGCGTTTTCACCACGTTCGTTACCAACGATGCTTTCGGGAAACGGTGTGAAAACTGTACTGATGCTCGCACGACGCACCTCACGATCCACTTAAGCTAACAATGCTTTAGGGAAACGGGGCCCTGTCCAATATCAGAGATTGACTAAATTGGCACCCTAGTGCTCCTTTGAACTGAAAACACAAACCCTCTCTGGACATTAATTATATGATTCCCCCTACCTCTAATAATAACATCAAACACACACACACACCCTGTCGTTGGATCACTGAGCCCTGAGATCGTTCTGCTCGGGCTCTTCGGCTCCCTAAGCCTTCAGCTTCTTGCCCCAACCTGAATATTATTTGCCTGCCTTATTCCCAGCCTGCTACATCCATAGCATCCTGCCGCTGTCTCGAGCGAGTGCAGTGAAGCCACAACCGCAATCTTGTCGCCTGAGAGAAGGACAGCCTTTGAGAGGCTTATTGGTTTATTCAGCATTTAAATCAAGTAAATCAAATACTATCCCAAACTTACTTGTGAACAAGGTTGCTTTTTTTTAACTGTCTCATCAATGTTTAAAAATTAGATAACGACAGACATTGTGTCTTGCCGCAGTGGACCAACCAGGAATGTATTGAGACACAACGGCTGGGTAGGTATCGTCATCAGCCTCCCTCTTTCCGCCATATTGTTCATGTCGTCAGTCCTGATCAACACCAGTCTGCACTTTGGCGGCTGAGTCGCACCCTGACAAACAGCGTGTCACCCCGATCACACAAGCAGCCCTAGCCGCCCCCCCCCCCCAACCCCCGCCCCCTGTCGAAGCGTATTCATCGAGCGACAGCAGCTGGAAGCCAGCCAGGCTCAGCTGATCGTCAACAGAACCACACAAAGACGCCATGTCATCAAACAAACACGCTCGTCTCTGAGCCCAAATACATGGAGACTAAGCAGAGACAGAATGGTGAGGCAGATGGAGAGGAAACATCATTAAGACCGACAAACACACCCATGGCAACATCGTTAATATATCCATGGCAACAACATCCACACATCGATGTGAACAACATAAGCATAGCCATAACAACGTAAACCATCCATGGCGACAACATAAACACACACGTGGCGACCGCTTAAAATCCATAGCAACAACTAGGGATGTGAATAACTCAAATTGTTCATGGTCGAATAATCAGTGGGTGGTATGAACGAATAATCGATTATTCAATGTGTGCCGACATTCACAAAGGCAACCATGGATCATCGGCAAGAAATCACTATCTTAAGCGAAAAAAAACAACAACCTGCTAATTAGTTCCAGTTAAATTGTCTGTTGTGAAAAATGCATCAAACTGTGATCAGAAAACGCGGTTATATGCTATAGACCCTATAGTATCTGTGGTATAAAGGCTAGGACGAACACATGGCAGCAATGGAAAACGCCATCTCTCATTCGGTTGTTTAGAGCTGAAAATCCGGTTGCTGGACAACGTTTTCACTTTAGTACTCTATTGTTCCAGGTATTAGTCAAAACCTAAGGCGTTACCAGGGAAACAAAGTTATGGCTTGTGAAAAACTTTATATTTGAATGGGAAAAATGTTAACGGTCCAAACGTTAAAAATAGATTTGGACTCTCGGGAACGAATAATTGAATAATCAAATATTCTGACCCATCCCCAGCAACAACATGAACAGATCCATGTTAACGTATGGATGACCACATCAGCATATGCTTGGTGACAGCAAATATCCAACCGAAGACAAGAAAACATGGATGGCAACTAAATACACAGTATTTAGTTGCCATCCAACTAAATACTGTTGGATGGCAGTATTTAGTTGGTATTTAGTTAGGAAGTCAAATAACTTGAGGAAGTTATTTGACTTCCTCAAGTTAATGAGGAAGTCAAATAACATTGACTTCCTCATTAACATGCTCACTCATTCATTGATTCATTCTCTCACACATTGGCTCTGTACCTCGGCACTCCTCAGTAGGAGGACCACACACAACAGCCTTGAGACAAGGTGAACCGCATGTGTTACCTCAGCAGTATGTCCTTGTTTTTGTCCACCAGCGTGGGGGGGATGTTCGATACAATCACTTGCATGTCCAGCAGGTTCACCACTGATACCTGGACAGAAGAACACATAGGAGATGGTCATAACAACTAGAGAATAGAGTTAACAAAGTATGGGATTTGCGAAACGCCAGCAGATTTTGAAAATACACAACTCAAATGGTCCTACCTTCAACGCTAACTCTGACTCCATCCATTCCAAGTACATGGACGCGCAATCATGCACGAGCGAACATGATGTGCGAGAGCGAGCCATTAGCTAGTCAGCTAGCTCCAGTTGCTACCGCAGGATAACAACAAACAGAAGCTTGCTCTGGGTCATGAGCTTTGAGTACGTGCACGAAGGGGTCACGTGTGGGGAGCGGGGCAGGGGGAGTGCAGTACGACCGTTTGATTGACGTACTTACTGTCCAATGCCACTCGGTGGGTCTGGAAATCATTGGCTGGAGTTTTTCGAGCCCTGCCCGTTCCACAGATGATTGACTTGTTTAATTCTCATGTCAGTACTTCTAACTCAGTGGCTGTAAGTGGGTTATGATAAGGATTTCAAGTAATTTTGCAAAAATGGCCAAAAAAGAGAATTCCATACCCAACCTTTAATGTTGACTTAAACAATGAACAGGAGAACATTATGTAAGCCTAAAGAGGGCTTGCCGCTGTATATGGTGTAATAATCTCTGATAAGTAAGGTGGGGCAAGTCCATGCAATGTCTTGTAAGTCAAACGGTTCTGAATTCCCGTATGTATTTGTCTGATTTGGTAATTCTGTCAGGCAGATAGTAATACGCCCTTACCACTAGGCGGGGACCTTTTCCTTTTGGTAAACATTGACGCGCAGTCGCGCATTATTCTAGTTCGTTCCACCACCTACTATGGAGCAAGTGTGCATGTGCGTTCTTGACCAAGTGAGTCATTCTTTGATATATTTGTATTGATATTTTGTATATACAAATAGTAAGAACAGTACAGTTCACCTATATGTTAATGTTGTGTCAATAAGTTCCACCTGTTCAAGTGTCCCTCGCAACTTTACGTGCATTCACGTCGCAGCCGCAATTGCATTCAGATCACGGCCATTACACATGCGCTCATTCGGAGCATTGTAAATCATTTATTATTTTACTGTTGTAGCCAGTTTATTTATGTACTTATATTTGGTTGCATTTTGGTAACATTGCAGATACCACACACATTTGACATCCCTAATCCTGCATGCACCTGAATATACATAAAGGCCCTGAAACCAATATCTGCCTACGCTACTCCTTACAAGAGTCCAGCTGTGGATCGAGCAATCCACCCTTATCTCAGATAACATTACATCCTTCAATTATCAACACTAAAAAAAACCCTGAAACAAATGCCAGTTGAAGGGTGGTGTGAATGGCTGTTCCACAATCACATGTGGCAGTTTTTGTCACAGTTCTAGCAGAAGCATTCAGAACCAGCAGAATACTTTTAGT
Organism: Melanogrammus aeglefinus; assembly: GCA_900291075.1. Lineage (NCBI taxonomy): Eukaryota > Metazoa > Chordata > Actinopteri > Gadiformes > Gadidae > Melanogrammus > Melanogrammus aeglefinus. Next base: position 155,005 of record OLKM01000952.1, on the reverse strand, counting down.
TGCACAACTAGGAAGAACAGAGAAAATGGGATTATAATAATCAAGTCTGGAAAAAACAAGATAAAAAAATGCTGTCTTGGTAATGGTAGGATATGTTGCTGTTGGTCTCTGACCAAACTACATGCCCAGAGAATTCTCGCATGCTATTTTCATCATTGTTTACGTTCCGCCGAAGGGACTGGCTGAAGTCGCGTGTGACATCATCCACTCTGCTATCGTGAGTCTTCAAACTCAACATCCCGAGGCGTTCACTGCGATATCAGGCGACTTCCACCATATCACACTGGACTCAGCACTGCCTGCCTTTTATCAGTTTGTTAACTGCCAAACACGTAAGAACAGAACAATTGACCTTTTGTATGCCAATGCAAAGGACGCTTACACTGCCACTCCACTACCACCACTTGGGAAATCAGATCACAACCTGGTCTTCCTACAACCGCTGTACATCCCACACGTCTGCAGAGAACCAACACCCTCCTTCAGGAAGTAGTCCCCCGAGGCGGAGGAGGCCCTGAGGGACTGCTTTGAATCAACAGACTGGGATGTGCTCCAACATTCACATGCTGAGGACATTGAGGGGGTCACAGACAGCACCACGGACCACCTGAACCTCTGTAAGGACATTGATGTTCCCAGGAGAACTATACGCGGCTTTCCAAATAACAAGCCTGGGATAACCAGCGATGTCAAGGCCCCTGCTCTCTCCTATCCTGTTCACCCTGTACACGTCTGACTTCTGCTGAAACACAGAGTCATGTCACATGCAGAAGCTTTCAGACAATGATGCAATAAATTCAAATGCCAGACTTCACTTGTTTTACTTGTAATACCTGTTTGCTTACAATTCCATTCAAAAACATTGGTGGACACGCTGCAGTGATTGGATTGATTTCATTTAAATGCCGTGGGGCGACTTGAGGGACACAACATTACATCACAGGACCTACGGGACAAAAATAATAATAAATGGATGGCGGGACACGACAGTGGTATCAACAAGCCCAAACGTTAATGATTTTCAGGTTTTAAAAAAAGTGGAACCGAGTCCTTGATAGAACCGGGTTTCGATCCCCATCCCTAATCAGCGAGGGGCAGGAGGGGGAGTACTGGAGCCTGGCGGAGGAGTTTGTGCAATGTTGCAAACTTAACCACCTACAACTCAACGCTGCCAAGACCAATGAGATGGTGGTGGATTTCCGTAGGTCCAAGCCAGCTCTGCTGCGAGTCTCTATTAAGGGACTCAATGTGGAGGGGGTGAACACCTACAAGTATCTGGGGATACACCTAGATTATGAACTGGACTGGTCTGCCAACACCGATGCATTCTACCATAAAGGGCAGAGCCGGCTGTCCTTCCTGAGGAGGCTGCGGTCCTGCAATGTCTGCAGCAAGCTCCTGTGGATGCACCTTTGAATACAGAACCGACCCGCACCCGCTGGGGAAAATGCGCCATAAGAAGTTCATCACATTAACATCAGACAAAAGAACCCTGAACAAACTGCTCACCATCTTGGACAATGACTGTCATTCTCTTCACAGCACGATCACAAAGCAGATGAACATGAACAGGGCAGGTTTACGCACAATGCCATGTCAAACTGACAGACTGAGGAAATAATTTGTCCCCAGGGTCATACATCTGTTTAATATGTCCCTGAAGGGAGCAAGAGGAGAGATAGACTGTCTCCCTTACCACCACTGTTTACTGTTACACTGTACACTGTTACAGTTTACTGGCCATAATAGCCCCTATGCACAACCCCTCCCTCCTTCCCCCGGCCTGGACTGTCTACTGTTTACATTATTACTGTTTACATTATTACTGTTCATATTTAATATTTAATTCTGGTTTTCTTCTGACTTATGTTACTATCCTTGAACTGTAATACTTTTTAAATTCTTAATATGCTTGCACTTCATTGTTATTGTTTATTGTCCATAATGCTGGCTGTGGTACGCTCTACTTATTAGCACTACCATTATGTCACACATATAATCTTGTTTATGTTGTAAGTGTATGCTGTGTGTCAGGTGTTCAAGCAACTTTGGCTTCGAATTTCCCCCTGAGGATCAATAAACACCATTCCATAACATGGATGGTGTTATTCCATAACACCATCCATGAAAGAAGGACTGGGCAACATGGAAGGTGTTAATGTCACGATAATCATGCAGGATTAAATAAATATCACGTACGCCTATGCATCGTTTCATTGCATGAAAGCATAGGGGAGTTTAGAGTATGGTATCGGACTTCCACTAAAGGGGAATACTGGACCAAACCAACACAGCACACATGTGGCCTCCAGCTTGGGGCTTTTCCCTGTGGAAGAAAAGCCAAGAACAGAAGCCATGGGGTACCCTGGGGGCTCACCGGGTAGAGCGCGACCCACTGAGTCTCAAGGTCTCATTATGGTTCCGTGTCAACACTACTAAGGGGGTTTACAAACCCATTACGTCGTTGCGGACCCTCCTTGCATCCATCGCAAGGGCCGGACGTGCGCATCCCAAAAATTGTAACCTTGCTTCAAGGCGACGCAGCAGCAAGGGCTTTGATTGGTCCGCTACGTAAACCCAACTTCAACCCGACGTAGAACAAAAACAGGTTCACGACTGCGTCCAAGCGACTGCGTGGTCATTGTGCGTTGCGTTGCGACATAACAAAGCCTTTAGTCCTGATCGCAGCTACACGGGTTCGGTTCCTGCCCGTGGCCCTTTGCTGCATGTCCTCCCCTCTATCTCCCACACCTTCCTGTCAATCTTAATCTATCATAAAGCATACCCCAAAAAAAATGAGTGAAAGCCATGTTGAATCCAAGGGAAGACAGACACCGTGCGGACCCACCACTATCTCCGCCGTGCTGCTGTGGCCCCGGCCGTAGTCGTCGGTGGCGACCACTTTGAACTTGAAGTGGTGGCGGCGCTTGTTGCGGTACATGATGGCGGTCTTCAGCAGGCCGCTGAGCGGCTCGATCACGAAGCCGTCCTTGCTGTCCCTCGCCTCCTTGCCCGCTGGCGGCTGGATGACCAGGTGGTACAGCATTGTGCTGTAGTTTCCCGTGTCCCTGTCCACGGCCTGCACACACACACACACACACACACACACACACACACACACACACACACACACACACACACACACACACACACACACACACACACACACACACACACACACACACACACACACACAACACACGAGGAGAGAGACAAACATACAAACTCACACATACACAACCATAAGGAGAGAGACACATACAAACACACGCACACCCAAGCATTAACCGAAAGACAGACAATCACAAACAAAGATGAACATGATAAAGATATACACCTGCACACACACACACGCACAGGATATAAGGAGAAATCTTCAATGTAATCATAATCTAAAACTGAATTTTTATCATTGAAATCGCCAACCTCAAAACAATAAACATCACATACACAAGGAGGATTCATAATGTTAATAAAATCATTTATAATCCATGATTTATACTATATCGTCATTTATATTCACTCCACATCTCCTCTTCCATCATCATCATCATCATCATCATCATCATCATCATCATCATCATCATCATCATCATCATCATCATCATCATCATCATCATCATCATCATTTCTCTACTTCTTTCTGCTGCAAGCTTGCTATTCAGTCATATATACCTGGACATGTCAGTAAAAAAATTGACAAAAAGAAACAGACAAAAAAGACCAAAACAAAAGTTTTCGTTGTGGTAACAACATTCTTGCAAACCAAACATATGCACACCAAACTTTTATGCATTCAACGGTTCCTTTTACTTTGTATCAATATGCCGTTGTAATGCTTGGGGTGAACACTAGGGGGTACTGTGAGCCATAAACAGCAACACAACCCCTGCTCAACCTCTCCTCTTCTCTCTTCTCTTACAATCACACAGGTTGACTCCCTTTGGGAGAGCGAGATACACTGCCAGCTCTCTCTACCGCTCTCGCTACCTCTCTCTATCTCTGTCATCACTCTCTTTCTCCTTCGTTCCGCCTTTCTCTACCTCTCCCTCTCGTTCGTTCTTTCTCCTTCCTTCTGTCTCTCACCCTCTCCCTCTTTCTCCTTCCTTCTGTCTCTCTCCCTCTCTCTCTGTATCTCTCTGTCCCTCTCTCTCTTTCTCCTTCCTTCTGTCTTTCTCTCCCTCTCCTTCTCCTTTGCTTCATTCACTCCCTCGCTCCCGAGAGACATTGATTCGGGGCTGGTTCTTTCCGAGAGCGACTGGCACTACAGACTACTGATTTAGCCCCCAGACCCCCGGCACATTCAAATAAACAAACGGAGCATGGAGGGAGGGAGAGAAGGAGGGAGGGAGGGAGGGAGGGAGGGAGGGAAGGAAGGAAGGAAGGACGGAAAGAAGGAAGGAAAGAAGGAATGAGAAGAGAATCGAGAGAGTGAAAGAAGGAACAAATGGATGGAGTGAAGGAAGGGAAAACGCAGGTGATAACAGAGGAGGTGAGGAAAGAACACTATCAACAGAAAGAGATATTTGAAGAAACAGAGGAACGGTTGTTCCAGCTCAGATATATCTTTCTTTTTGTGTCAGTATATATTTTTCAATCAAACCTTTTCAACAGTCATTGAGGTTTTTTTTTATGAGAGAACAAACATATAAACAAGAGTCAAAGAGAAACTCATCCCTGCTACAAGCCCTGGGTCTCAACTGTTAACAAGATCCCTTCCTGTGTGTCTTAGATATCCGCTCAAGTACACAAGAGCAATGGTGTCATCAGTAGATGTCAGAGGAATCAAAGACAAAGTGGAGAGATGGAGGGGAGACGGCACTGAGCGGAGTATATCAGGAGGGATCTTTTGTTTTTTCGGGTATTCCCAGAGCACAGTAGTTTCACACCAACAGCATGCACTTCAACTTCAATATCAACAAATCAAGTGCAGCCTATCCGACAACACTGGTGCTCAGCATGGGACAGGCTTGAGTTTGGGAGGAACCATTTCATTTCGACCAATCAGAAGCAAGGGCCAGAGTCTTAGGTCTGGCTTAGGCGTATTCCTTCCTTTTCCTTCACTGGGTGTGACCCAGTGGGTGTGACCCCGTGAAGGAAAAGGAAGGAATATTATACAGATAGATTAGTGTCCCTGAGCAAGACGCCTCACCCTGACTGACGAGCCGGCTGTCGCCCTGCGTGGTTGCCTCCAATGCGGTGTCTAAATGTGTGGTGTCTGGTTTGAACCAGGACATTTTAAACCAGACAGCGGCGACCAACGAGGCGACTGGATAAATCATTTAAAAAGTTTAATAAAAGTTTCTGCCACAGCCATAGAAATTAGATCATTAAGCAGCTGCTGTTCGGGATAAAGTCTTGGAACAATGTCGTTGAAGATTTAAAATAAATCCTAAATTAGCGCCATTAAATTGACATGCTCGGAAGGTTTTCGTAATGCTTTGTCGTTATCTATCTCTAAAGCCAGTGGTGGTGGAATTGTTTTTTTTTGCCTTGTGTAGACAGGGTCAGGCGGCAGCCATTTTTGAGTCCATATGGTAGTGTTGTGGGCTTCAGGCCAACAAGGTCAAATGGAAGGGGTGAGGTTGTAAAGTTCAAAAGCTTTATTTGTCCAACATGTTGCCATATTAGAACAATTTCTTTGATTGAAGGCAGTCTGTTCCCTAATTGTGTGTGTGTGTGCGGTGCTTGTGTAAGAAGTATGTCGTGTGTGTGTATTTCCTTGGGTATGAAGGATTTGTATAGAGAGATTTTTTGGTTGGAGGCACTCTGTATCTGTAAAGAATCAAATAAATCCCCTGACCTGATCCACCCAGGGAATCATGCTCTCGATAGGTAAGGTTCATCAGTGCTGATCAATGTCAGTAATTATAATGAGAGGAAGTGACGTCAAAGAGGAAGTACAAACATGGCTGCGTATAATGTCCGACATACCTGACTTATTTTTAGCGAAGAGGAAAAACATTCCGTTACTTAAGCTAGGAACATATAATTGAACATTCATACAAATATTCCTGGTTAGTAATTCCTTTGTGGTGTATTACATTTTTGCTCTGTGCCAAAGAGCCAATGCTAAATCTGACCAGAGGGGCCGCGTTGTTGACTACCATCATCTTCATCAAATGATGCTAAGATTTAGCAGGTAAGGAAGCTATGTCCTCTGGGCCTGGAATTGAGCTGGGCAAGTCACCACAGGTGTTGATCACAGATGGAGACCCACACTAATGGAAACAGGGGACATTGAATCCCATCAAACTGTCTCAGTAACAGAGATTGATGTACCCTTCATAGCACCGATCATTCAAAAGTAATATATTTTTTTAATGTAGCTTGCAAGCTGTAGTCAATACAACCCTGCTGTTTAAGACCATGTTTGTATAACTAGCCCTGTGTGGGGCGGTGTTTAGCGCTGTCTCTGTGGGCGTCCTCTTTAAAGGTCACGGGCTTGTACATGTGTCGAAGGCAAACACATCCAGACAAACCTCCTCCCCAGTTCAGACAGATCTCTCTCTTTGTCTTTTGTCCTTTGTCTGTCTGGCAACATGTCCGTCTGTCATTTTGCCTGTTGCCCGTTCGTCCATCTGTCTGATTATCCGTGTCGGCCTTTCATTCTGCCATTCCCTCACCCAAATGCTTCACCCATCTATTGAGACATGTTATCCTGTTCTCTCTCTGCTGCTCTCTCTCTCCTGCTCTCTCTGCTGCTCTCTCTTTCTCCCTTCTTAGCTCAAAGAGGGGTAACAGTTGGCACAAGATTACAATCACCCCCCCTCCACACACACAAACACACACACACACACACACACACACACACACACACACACACACACACACACACACACAACACACACACACACACACACACACACACACACACACACCCTTTCCACCCCCCTGTTATTGGACCTGTCTCTCACAAACCAACCATCCCTCCCTCCCTCCCTCCCTCCCTCCCCTCCTTCCCCTCAACACTGCCAAAAGAAACCACTTGCACCACCTTGATTTTGAATTTTTGGGTTGTTTGGTATATTTCAAGCAAAGAAAGCCAGGTCCACCATCCTTAGGAAATGTGTTAAATCGCGTCTTCTCTGTGTCTCCCTCGTCTTCTCTCTCTCCCCTCTTTTCTCTGCCTCTTTTTCTTTCATTTCTCTCACTCCCTTTCCTTCACTCTCCATCTTTTCCATCATTTTATGTTCTGCATGGTCTTGGTTTAAGTAGGTAAAATCAAGTTTTTAATTAAATAAAAGTGCCAAAATGCAATATCCGCTCTCTTTTTCTTACAATTGAGTCATAGTAAATGTAGTCATAGGTGGAGGAAGTGTATTTTTAATAATAGAAGTCGAACGCTTCTCGTAACCAGAGACAGCAAACAGGGAGCGCCTTATTATCGCACCCAGTGGGCGGCCTTTGAGGAGCTAAAAAATACACGGCGACACTTCAAACCAAGGCCCAAGGCCCTTCCCACTAGGTGTAGAGGAGAACCCAACCCGACCCCCAAATTCAAACAGATCTCCAGCAGACCTGGCTCGGATCAAAACAACCCCAACCGTTGATCCAATACGTGGTTTAATACATGACCGTACAGAGGAGTGTCCCGTGGGAGCACCGTGTTGAACGGCCTGTTGAAGCCACTGTCTAGACAGTGTTAAACCAACTAGATGCTATATTTCTAACAAAGAAGAATAAAGAACTGCACTCAGGAAAACAGCCTTTGAACACATCCCCCAAAGGTGTCACGAAAACAGGCACATTTCAACAAATACAGAAACACAGAATGTGAACACATATTTCCCATTACAATATCCAATTGCAAACAGAGGCATATTGGCCTTCGCCCGTTGGTATTAACTGTTGGAAATCTAAAAATAATCTAAAACAACAATATGAGGCAATAGTCCTTTGTTGCCCAGTTCATTCTTCACAGAATAGGTCTGTGGTTCGGCTTTAATAATGGTAGATTTAAATAGACAGACCTAGCTAGATCCACAGTTTCCCCAGTTTCCCATATAGTTTTGAAAATATCAATAGTTCAGAGTGTGTGTATATTTCAATTGTCTTTTGGACAAATGTTTATTAATCAGAAATGTTCAGTCGTCTATGTGGACCATCAATGTCTGTGCAGTTGTGTGTGTGTGTGTGTGTGTGTGTGTGTGTGTGTGTGTGTGTGTGTGTGTGTGTGTGTGTGTGTGTGTGTGTGTGTGTGTGTGTGTGTGGTGTGCGTGCGTGCGTGCGTGCGTGCGTGCGTGCGTGCGTGCGTGCGTGCGTACCTGTACTTGCAGCACTGAGGTGAAGGTCTTGGCGTCCTCCGTAACTCCTCCCAGGTAGACGTCTCTGGAGAACACGGGGGCGTGGTCGTTCTCATCGCCCACCTCCACCAGCACCCTGGCCGTGTTCACTACAGATACAAAAGGGTTTCACTGGAGTTGAAATGGCAGGAGTCAAACAAAACTAAACAGAACCAAAAGCGTTTTAGACTGGGATTAATTACGGCTGGAATTGAAGCAATTATAAAGCTTCCTTGGTTTACACACACATTCATCCAAACACAACAAAACACACTCACAGTGCCCCCCCCCACACACACACACACACACATACACACACCCACACATTCTTGCTTACCCCTGGAGGGTGCGCGGAGGTTGGAGGAGACCACCTCCAGGGAGTGGGCCTCCACCTGCAGGATGAAGCTGCTGTTGGCCTCATAGTCCAGGGGTCTGGCAGTGCAGAGGACCCCAGAGGTGGAGTTCAACACAAACACACCTGGAGAGAGAGAGAGAGAGAGAGAGAGAGAGAGAGAGAGAGAGAGAGAGAGAGAGAGAGAGAGAGAGAGAGAGAGAGAGAGAGAGAGAGAGAGAGAGAGAGAGAGGAGAGAGAGAGAGGAGAGAGAGAGAGAGAGAGAGAGAGAGAGAGAGAGAGAGAGAGAGAGGTGGGTGGTAGAGAGAAGTAGGAGGAGGCGAGAAAAAGATATCAAGAGTGGGACAAATTGGCAACAAAAGACAGATAAATAGATACAGATAAGACACAAATACAAGACAGATGATCAAGATAAGCTAGAGACAGAGTGGAAGTATAGAGAGAAATATATTAAGGTTGACTAATGGGGAGCGAGACGGCCACAGGAGGAGGAGGATATATCCCACTGTCTGAGAACGACACAGGCTTTATCAGTCCTCCACACTACTAAAGTTTAGTGTTTTACTGCACTTTGAGGAAACTAACAACTATGAAACACATTAAAACACGTTGAAACACATTACATATACAGTACATACATCTATATATACACATACATACACATATATATACACAGTATTATATATAAATATATATATAGTATATACATGCATATATATGTATATATACATACATAAATATGCACAGTATGTATACATATGTATATATACATGTGTATGTGTATATATATGTATTTAGAGTCAGCCAATTTAATCCCAACCCAAATCGCTACCGACCTTCGTCGTTGCCCTCGACGATGGAATACACAATGGTTTGATTGACAGCGGCAGCCAGTATGGCTCCGACATCGGTCCCTACAGGGGCCTGCTCGCTCACTGGGGGGAACCTGGGAAGATAATGAATCAAAATCCAACACAAACCTTTATTTCAAACCCTAATATTACATGAAATGTACACGCTTGACCTACTGTCTCTGTGAGGTATTTTTTGTGACTGATCGCATAAGAACGTAAACCATGAAGGCAAAAGTCTTGTGAGTATCAACCTATGGAAACAGACGCCTCGTCCTACAGGGACACATTGGATCAACAACGGGCAGAAGGATCGACGGGCAGAAGGATTGCGATTTCATTCCAACAGAGCACTTTGTCAAGCAGGAGAAAAACATTTGCGAGCAGACTTTTCTTGATGGAAGCTGGGCTCAGGGAACCACTGACACCGACTTCTGGAGTCTTCTACCGTTATAGATTTATAGGTGTGTGTTTGTGTATGTACGATGTGTGTGTTTATTGTGTGTTTCGCGTGTGAGGGTTGGTAAGCAGAGTGTAATAGCTCTGTTTTCTGCCAAGGTCTTGCTTTCTCCATCAATGTTCCTCCTCATGTGGATGCTGGTGTATACCTTCCCACATTAGCTTGCTTAGCTACACATGTTGTTCTGTTTTTGCTTCCAACCTGGCAACCGCCAATTTTCCATCAGATTCTACCCAAACTGGAGATTAAGAACAGCATCTTTATAACACAGCGGACAACCACCAATAAGGATTACCTTCTGGTGGACGGGTAACAATGCAATGTGTGTCAGTGGGCTGTTTGTGTGAATGTGTTTGAGTGTGTATGTGTGTATATTTGAATGTGTCCTAGAAAATGCGAACCATAGAGATTAGAGAGTTTGTGTGAGTGTGCTGTTTGGCAATGTCTATGGATGTGGATGCAGGTGGGTGATATTTGGTGTAAGTGGTTTGGTAACGTCTAAAGGTGTGTGTGTCTGAGATAAAGAAACCGAGAAAGAGAGGGGGAGACAACAACACATATTGTGTGTGTATGTGGGGGGGGGGTGATGTGTATGTGTGTGTGTGTGTGTGTGTGTGTGTGTGTGTGTGTGTGTGTGTGTGTGTGTGTGTGTGTGTGTGTGTGTGTGTGTGTGTGTGTGTGTGTGTGTGCGCGCATGTCTGTGAGAGAAAGAGAAATATAGTGTGTATACGTGGGTGTGTGTCTATGTGAGAGAAAGAAAGAGAAAGACAGAGAGAGAGTGTGTGTGTGTGTAAGAAAACGATCCCCTTTACAATCGTGACTTGGAATGTCCGCACCCTCCTGGGTGCACGTGTTCTCTCCTGCCGCCCACAGCGAAGCACGGCACTGGTTGCACATGAATTAAACAGATACAGCATTGACATCGCGGCTCTGAGCAAAACCCGGTTCCATGGGGAAGACTCACTAACAGAGGTTGGAGAAGGCTACACCTTCTTCTGGAAGGGCCTGCCAGAGGGGCCTCCCGTCGCCTCCGTGGAGTGGGTTTTGCTATCAGGACCAGCCTGCTGCACAAAATCCCTAGAAACCCCAGTTGGTATAAGTGAAAGGCTGTTGACATGGCGTATACCCCTAACCAAAAACCGTCATGCCACTCTTATGAGTGCTTATGCCCCAACCCTGGATGCAGACTTTGAGAGCAGTAGGCTCTCACAGCGAGCTATGAAGGGGAGTCCTTGGTCAGCACGGTGTTGGCCAGATCAATGATAATGGTCTCTGCCTTCTCTCTCTCTGCTCTGAACACCAGTCATCACCAAAACTCTGCTCCAACTCAAGGACAAACTCAAGACCTCCTGGCAGCACCCTCGCTCTGGCACCTTCACTGGCACCTTCTTGATTACATTGTCGTCCGCAGCGTGGACAGGAAGGAGGTATTAATCTCCATGGCCATGCGTGGAGCAGACTGATGGACTGACCACCGACGGATCAGAGCCAAACTCAAGGATGGATATCCGTCCCCCAGCATAAGAAAACACCAGCAAAGAAAAGGCTCTAAAATCCAAGCATTGTGTAGATCAGTTTAGGGCCCAGCTTGCAACAAACCCAGACATCAATGCCGCCTGGAGTTCCCTATGTACTGCCATTCATCAGGCAGCAGAGACATCAATGGGATTCACTACGCGTAAACACCAAGACTGGTTTGACAACACTGCACCGGATATAGACAACCTCCTTCAGTCAAAACACGAAGCGCATGCTACTCTCCTAGCTTACTCACAATCACCTACTGCAAAGAGTCACTACATCTCCATCAGAGCTGAAGTACAGCGCACCCTCAGAGTCATGGAAAATGACTGGACCAGGGAAGCCAGCGACATCCAACTTTACGCTGATACGAACAACTATCATGGATTCTATGATGCCATCAAATCCATCTATGGTCCCCAGAGGAAAAGCACTACACGAGTAAGATCGGCTGATGGGCTTACCCTACACAAGGACACTCAACAGATCCTGGACAGATGGGCTGAGCATTTCAATACTCTCCTCAACTTCCAAAACCCTCCCAACCCATCCATACTCACAGATTTCACAAACATCTCCCCTGTTTACCATCTGGATTCCCCACCCAGCTTCACTGAGGTTCCCAAAGCCATCAAAAGCCTTAAAAACAACAAAAGTCCTGGCCCTGATGGAATCCCTGCAGAAGTATTCAAACATGGTGGATACCTCCTCACTCGTCGGCTACACCTCCTGATAAATGCCATCTGGTCCTCAGAAACCATCCCCCATTCGCTGCCTGCAAAGGACCCTGGGCGTGTCCTGGGAGGACAGAGGCCCTCATGTACACGATGTACATGTACCTCATGTACATGTAGATGGACATCTTTAACCGCACACACACACACAGCATCCAAGTGCTCCTTGCCCAAAGACACCTGCGTTGGGTGGACCATGTTGTCCACATGCCCACCCAGCGACTCCCCCGCCAGATTCTCTGTGGCCAACTCCAGGAAGGTCGTAGGTCTGCTGGGGGACAGCGAAAATGCAACGAGGACCACCTCAAAACCCTCCTGAAGCGCTGTGACATCCAACCAACATCCCTGGAAGGCCTGGCTGCCAACCGTCTCACATGGCGCTCAGCCAGCCACCAGGGTTTTGCACAGGAGCAGACCGCTGAGAGGACAAAACAGCGGCGTGCACAGAGACACCAGTGGGCTACAGGGGCCCCCCCTCTCATGTACAGACCACATCTGCCCCACATGTGGCAAACCATGCGGCTCACACATTTGGCCTCCATAGCCACATGAAATGGCATCAACGCAACCCCCCGCAATAACCCAGCTCAAGCGGAACAACGTCATCATCGAATACGATGGAGAGCCATTAGCAAGTAAGTGTGTGTGTGTGTGTGTGTGTGTGTGTGTGTGTGTGTGTGTGTGTGTGTGTGTGTGTGTGTGTGTGTGTGTGTGTGTGTGTGTGTGTGTGTGTGTGTGTGTGACACCTAAAGATAAAGCAGCCCAGTTTTTATGTTCAGATAACTGAATATGTAAATCCATGTTTTATGGTCTTGTTCATGGTAGAGACGTGTTCCATCTCAAGGTTTTACCAATACAATCACTCGCTCCTCCCAGGTCCACATGTCCCAGGTCCACTTTATCTGCGTTTCTCTCTTCAATCAGTTACACTTGCACTCGAATAATCAATTCCCTGATTAAAACCCACCAGGTTCCTTGTACAATTTCCAGCATTAGTTACACAATAATGGGTTCTTCGGGCATTCATGGACAGCCCAGTGAGGCGAGATAGGAAGGTGGGTTGAAAGAGAGAGGGAGGAACGGCGTGTACTGCCGCTGAGACACTAAACTGTGGTCGCTACGTGGTGCCTGAGGTTACCGCACCACGGCCCAACCCTCTATGGCCCTGTGCTCTGATACAGGACTGTGCGCACACACACGCACACAGACTTGAACACACAGTTTGCGTAAGGCCTCTGCTCGGCTATGAACCAAGCCCATGTGTCAAAGTCGTAGTCGGCTTTATGGTATATTTTTAAGCATGTACCAGACATACAAAGGAATCGAAAATACGCTTCTCACTATCCCACGGTGAAATAGATAAAGTGCACAGGCACAACAGATAAAGACATTTCCTAACACTAAAGTAAAGAATAAAGTGCACAACAGATGAAGACATTTCCTGATTCTAAAAATAAACAATAAAATATAAGCCTACTACCTAAATGTAAGAAAGTAGCAGCAAAAGGTTTCTGTAGATATTATAGTGCAAAAAAGCAGCAAAATATTGTATATATCGGATGAAACATTGTAATAGCGCAACATATAATCGCCCAGCATAAAGTGAGAGAGCCTAACTACCGCTATTGTATCCTACGCAGTACACGGCCGATTACACAGTGCATAAATATCACATATAAGCCCCACACAGAGAAGGGTTGGGTCCCAGATTCAAACCCCTCACGTTTGTTCCCTAATTTGGTGCATGCTTGATTCGCTTTCTGCTTTTACGTGTTGTTTTGTTACCTTGTTTTTTTCTTCTTTCTACTGTTTGGTTGTTAATCTTTTCTAGCTGAATGGGCGTGTGGTTCTACGCGGTAATTAAGTTGCACTAAATATTAACGAGTAATTCCACAGCAGTGTCAGCGTTAATGGATGCATTGCGCCGCAGCCCGCCGATAGAAGACATTAAACAGCTCTTAGGGCCCTCCCTCTCCACTTCTCCCTTTATTCCCTTCTTCCCTGCCTTCTTATTTTTTTTTACTCTGTCTCTTGTACTCATTGCCCCTCTCACTCTCTCTAATCATTCCCTGTATCTCCCCCTCCCTCCCCCCTCCCCCTCACTGAGGCACAGGCCTTCTGAGATGGAGGACTGAGGATTGCAATTCGAGCACTAATGAAAACCCACACACATCCAAAGCATGTTGTACATGGGAGGGAGGGAGAGAGAGAGAGAGAGAGAGAGAGAGAGAGAGAGAGAGAGAGAGAGAGAGAGAGAGAGAGAGAGAGAGAGAGAGAGAGAGAGAGAGAGAGAGAAAAAAAGCTTAGTGGGAAGGTGAAAGTAGAGGAATAATTGAGAGTTAGCAGGAGAATAAGAAAAGACTAACTACGTCTCTGCTTCTCTTCTCATTAATCACATTGGACCAGATGAGGAAGAGCACTGATAACATATTTTAGATAATGAAGTATGTTTGGAGATGGTCAAAATCTCTTGATGTAGCTCTCTCTCTCTCTCATTCTCTTTTTTATCTTTCATTACGTCTTTCTATTTTATATATTTTCAGCTGTTTTGCACGTGCAATTTATGTGTGCACCATCACATACACATACCCACACTGATGCATACATGTGCACACACATATGAACACATACAAATACATGCAGGCTACAGTTAGCAATACGGGTTATGTGAATACGAGCAAGTGTCCTCGTCCATACTTTCATGCGAGTGTTGTAGCACATCATAACTCATTAGATCCATGTTTCTAGACATCAAAGCTTGGTTTAAGAATCCAGTATTTACAAGATCAAAGATTGGCACAACTTTGCTTTGTCTAGCATCTTTACGGCGGTATAACCAAATCACACATGGCACACGTCCGCAGAGCTCAGGAGTAGAGCTTTACTGTGGCTTTGGTATAGGAGTGCTTATGTCAGCGGGGCTAGAGAGGAGACAGGGAGGGAACTGACGTCAACAAGAGTGGCCGGGGATGGGGTCTAATTAGGGTGTAAACGGGGGAGGGGGGGGGGGCATGTGGCTCAGGAGGTAGAGCGGGTTGGCTGGTAACCGGGAGGTTACTGGCTCGATCCCCAACTCCTCTTGGCCGAGTATCGAGCCGGGGATCGAATGAGCAACATTCGGGTTACCAGGTCAACGCTTCGAGTTTAATGCAACCACATAGGGAGGGACAGCTCACCGAGTCAGAAAATAGTCAGGTAAGTTACACGTTCGACTTTCTTCCCCGTCGTGCGAACTGAATAAGGAAATTAAACTGACCAGGGTCTGTTCACATTCACTGAACACTCCCTGCTTGACTCTGATTGGGCCAGTCTTACCTTCTACCAGCAAGCTTTCATTTAGTGAGATACAGGATCCCTGTTGT
The DNA here is from genome assembly GCA_900291075.1 of Melanogrammus aeglefinus. NCBI lineage: Eukaryota > Metazoa > Chordata > Actinopteri > Gadiformes > Gadidae > Melanogrammus > Melanogrammus aeglefinus. The sequence goes on along the minus strand of OLKM01000952.1, from coordinate 139,440 downwards.
TGCAATCACATGCTAAAGATCTGTTGAAACCCTGACCTGATCCCACCTCTTGGCTTCAATTAAATACACATGACTCTCTGACGCATGTGTCGTCGCTAGTTTGCAACTGGCGCAGAGCGTTCTTTTCCCTCCTGCACCACGCATCGGTAAATTAGGGAATGATCTTGCGCCCCAAAGGGAGGAGGAGGCATATCCTGGCGCACACGTTCCCTGGCGCTATTTTGCAGTTTCAGAAAACAATTGCGCCACAAACCAGGAAATACCTGGTTTAAAGTCAGTGGCGCGTTGTTCAGATGCTATTTTTAGGGCGCATGCATAATGTTGCTTGTGCACCTCGCACATACACTTTGCTTCCCTCATCTACCTAGCCACACATTCTTGGTCAATTATTTTGAAAAAAAACAGCTGATACAGCGGTAATAAGTTGTACTTTAAATCAATCGAGTGAGTGAGTGTTAAAAAGAATGAATGAATGCGGGTGCGCGTGTGTGTGTATGTGTAAAATAATTAATGAATGCGGGTGCACGTGTGTGCTTTTAAACACACACAAACTAAACACGTAACGCATAATACAGTCCATGGCAATGTATATTAACGGGGGGACACATGCATATTAGGAACACAAGTCGATAACGATAATGTATACAATACTGGTAAGAAACAATGTTTGTTAATGTATTGTGTATATCGTTAAATAGAACCACAGTTACCGCATATCATATGTGTGTGTTAAGCTTTCTTTGCCGAAATTTATTTGAGGGACTCTGAAGTGTTTCTGAAGTTGTTGGGAAGAAAATTGCTATTCCATGTGTGTGAATTAGGCCATATTATTTGGCCAAAACTGAGCGATTTGAAGTTTGAAATTCCTGTAGTTCATGCATCTGTCACATCTGAGACTGCAAACATCAAAAATATCAACTAGTCAGATTCAAATGCGCTCATGGCTCTTAAAGGGGATGGGAGCTGGCACTCTCATTGGTTTAATTGCACGTTACGCCAAAACCACCACCTACGGTAATTTAGGCTACCTCAGACCAACCCTTCTAGATTTGCGCCGGGCGCAAAGAGTCATTTATGCACCGGGTAAAATAGCATCATCGCCATAGAACCGCCCACAAAGCTACTCGCGCTTGGTGCTTCTCACTTGCGTTTCAGACTGTTAAAATTAGTTCCCTAACACTTAATCTTTAAACCAACGTTGCAATTCAATTCTGGTGTAACCTCGTGAGAGGATCCAGGTATTACTAGTTTGTGTTTTTCCATAATATCTGTCTGCCTGCCCTTGGCTAGGCAGTAATTAATTTCCAATTTCATAGTGCGTTGAGCTTAAATTGTTCGTAGGCCTCCGGCCCATCAGATTCAATAAACTGCGTGGGCTCTGGCTCTGTTTCTCTCTCTTACAGTGCAGTCAGAGCTTCACCGCTCTGAGGAAAGCCTTCTGTGCAGTTTTCTGACGCAGTGCTTCTTGTCTCATGAACACACACACCCCACCCACCGGACTTATTTGGACCAGCAATTATACTTTTTCCATGGGTAAACGTGTGTGTGTTTATGCGCGCGCGTGCGCGTGTTGCGTGCGTGCGTAGTCGTGTGTGTGTGTGTGTGTTTTGTGTGTGTTGCCTAAATGATTGACAAACAACAATTGTGTAAGTTTAGGATTGTGGATACATTAAAGGCCTTTCATAGTTCAGTTCCGCAATAAACAAAACCGTGTTTATACATTTAAAACCATCTTGTTCGTTCTGGGTAAACCAGGTACACATTAATCCTTCAGGCATCATGAAGATGAAATGTGTTGAGGCTGAGCTTTGTTATAGCCTTCCATTATTCTAAATGGAGATGTTTTCAGTTCTTCTAATTTAATCCTTAATTAAATCCTCACAGCCTCCCTCATATGTTTATGAACGTCTGCACTCTCAAAACATCTCAACCCCCCCCTCACACACACACACACACACACACACACACACACACACACACACACACACACACACACACACACACACACACACACACACACACACACACACAATCACAATCTCACACACACACACAATCTCACACACACACACACACCAAAGAAAGAAAAGCAAAGATAAATATCAAATGTGAATAAATAAATCAACCAAATCATAGAGCTACATGCGGCACGCCCCTCTGTCTAGCAGCTCGCCCAGTAGGTATTGTACTGTTGCCATCCGCGTGACCAAGGATAGACACACACACACACACACACACACACACACACACACACACACACACACACACACACACACACACACACACACACACACACACACACACACACACACAGGAAAGCACACCAGGTACCCGCTGCCGTCTATGGTACATGTGTGACAAAACAATTTCAAACACAAAGGAATAAGCATTATTTATGAGGTTGCTTGGGAGAGAGAGAGAGAGAGAGAGAGAGAGAGAGAGAGAGAGAGAGAGAGAGAGAGAGAAGAGAGAGAGAGAGAGAGAGAGAGAGAGAGAGAGAGAGAGAGAGAGACAGAGAGAGAGAGATTTATGGAAAGAGGGATTTTTTTTGGTTTGACAAGAGCTAACAAGGGGAATGCAGCAAAGATGGTGTTAAAGTTTAATGGAGTGGGTGAGTGTTATTGATGGTGGCAGGGAGAGACGGTTCAAGATGGAGAGAGAGAGAGGGAAAGAGAGAAGAGGAGATGAGAGTGGAAGGGAGTGAGATGAGGTGAGATGTTGATGAGGAACGGAATAAACAAATATCAAGAAGAAGAAATCAGAATATAGAAGAATATCTATCAGAAAACAACATGGGAAGCAAGATAATGTTGAGCGGTAGACAGACCGATAGATGGACAGGTGGACAGACGGACACGCAGACATGAGACGCATTTACTTTGAAAACCAACTGAGACATCGACAGAGAAGCCAATCCGCAGGCAGGCGGCGGGAGAACTAAAGGCACAAAATAAACACAGCAAGCACACAATCCCACTGATGGACACAAACACCAGACTGAAGGAGGGAGCCGGGCCAAATGGATGAAAGAGAATAAAGGACATGATTGATTGACTGACTCTATTTAAACCCATTTGGAGCAGGAGGCTGTTTGGCAAAACATGTTTTCCGAAGAGAGGAAAGAGACCAATTAAAAACAGAAGAAACAACAATGGAACACAAATATATAAATTTTCAGGACACATGCAAACCACAGACAACACACATAGCACGCACAACATGCACACACAGCCCCTCAACAATCATTCAGCGACACCGTTCCTTGTATACTGTATATGTTCCCATAGCTTATATCATTGATGACAAAAACACACACCCACACCCCACACACACCACTTTCCAGCGCGTATGAAAGGAGCTCTCAGATTATGACGGGCGATTAGACTTTTCATAATTGATATGTTAAAGTCTATGCCGATGTTTATGTAGAGTTCTTTACATGATAAGTGGATGCAATGCGCAATGCACTTACGCATCCACTTTTACATGTAGCCTACTACATACACAGCCACTTTGCACTGTTCGTTACTAGCCAATGGGGACGCTGGATTTTACTTGGATCTTTACAAACCAATCATGATGTGCACAATCAGGTGCCCCCGTCCACCACCTCATTAGCCTAACTGTAAACGTTCCAATACAGCCGGCTCTGACAGTTTTATACATTCTAACAAACGGATAGCATTTGCTTGAATCTTTTAACATTATTTGATCTAGCGTAACACACATCTAATTATCATGGACAAAACACGACATACATATTGGCATAGACATTAACGTATTAATGTACATTCACTACAAGCCATATCGCCTGCCATTCATTACTAGGCAAGTAGAGAGTTTGTTGTCTCTGTGTGTGTGTGTGTGTGTGTGTGTGTGTGTGTGTGTGTGTGTGTGTGTGTATTTGTGTATGTGTGTGTGTGTGTGTGTGTGTATGTGTGTGTGGTATTTGTGTGGTTGTGTGTGTGTGTGTGTGTGTGTATCTGTATTTGGGTAGGTGTGTGCTTGTGTGTGTGTGTGTGTGTGTGTGTGTGTGTGTGTGTGTGTGTGTGTGTGTGTGTGTGTGTATGTTTGTGTGTGTTTGTGTTTATGTGTGTGTCTGTGTGTCGGTGTGATGTATTATCATTTCTATGTCACACTCGCAAGACATTGCAAGTGTGATCACAAGAAGGTTGTGGGTGAGTTGTAAACAGACAGAGCTTGAAAGAGTGAAAGGCTCTCCACCATTGAGAAGTGTTGCATTGAAAACAGCTGTGATTGATAGGCATATTCCCATACCAATCACAGAAAAACATTGCCCTAAATTGGTTTATGCACCAGCTCCTACGACTTCCTGAAATAGCCAGCTCGTTTATTCCTGTCTACATTTATTGAACAACTGATTAATCCAGTGTGTCTGACCTCACAACAATGGTCAGGCACACCTGGATTAATTCGTTGGTCCAATAATGTAAGACAGAAATAAACGAGCTTGGCTTATTTCAGGAAAGTCGTGGAGCTGTGCATAAAAGCCAATTGTCGAAATTTGCCGGGAGCCATTCTGCCAATCTCATAAAGAGCCAGGCGCAGTTACTCTGAACAGAAACTCTCAAAGTGCATTGCATTCCCTTATAGCTGATGGATGGCTTTTTTTAAACACTACACTCAAATAAAAACTCTTGTATCTTGATTACAACACCTTAAAAAAGGTTGAGCACTGAGCAGACATCTCAGATTCTCTTCTCTTCTCCATTCAAAATTGAAAAACAATTTCGACTTTGACCTGGTTTACGCTAACCTTTCCAATCTCATCCAATCATATTACAGCTTTATTTGGTGGTCATAAATCAACAGAATCTAATCAGAATCTATAGCCAGCACGTTTGTCTATTTTAAAACTGACCAGAAAATCCTGTCAAGGATAAAAATTACATTGTACAAATATAAAGCAATATATAGTTTCATAGGACTTAAAAATATACATTTATATTTAACAATGAAATCATTGATTAATTAAATGAAATGTGAAAGTGCTTCATCTGTAGAAAGTTGGAACTACTATAATTTTACACACACACACACAACACCACACACCACACCACACAACACCACACACACACAACACACACACACACACAAACACCACAACAACACACAAGACAACAGACACAGACAACAGACAGACAGAACAGACAGACAGACAACACACACACATACACACACACCACAACACACCCCACACACTCACTCAAAACATACCCCACCATGTCAGGTGGAGGGAAAATGATTTAAATGATGAACGAACACATTTACTCTATGATTTAAAATCAAAATCTAAACAATACTACCATAACTTTATAAAATATTGTCAAAAAATCCATTTGTCTTGTGTTGTGTGTGTGGGATTTGTGTGTGTGTTTTTCGCTTCACTTAATCTTAAAAGCCGCCTCTCCAAACTGTAGACGAATTGCACCAGCATACGCAGCATACCGCGTACCAGTTTAGTGATGCCGCCGGCACCAAGACAAAGTTCCAGGCAGTTTCTTCCAACAGTGAGGGGTAAATGATGGGTCAGTCCAACTCTTCAAAAGTTTTGTTCATACGTAACTATGCGTCACCTCCTCTGCTTCCCTCTTCTCCTGTTTAGTACCTCTCTGTTTTATCATTGAGATTTAAACTGTACCCATCATCTCTCTCTGGCTTCACCACGTCTTCTCTAATCTATAACTCTTCTCGTTCCCTCCCTCTGTGTAATTATATTCTCTTCCTCTCTTCTTCCTTGTCTCTTCACCACTCTTGCTCATCTATTTTATCTTCACTCATCTTTTATCTTTCTCTCTCTGACATCTTTATTTTCTATCCTTCCATTTTCTCAATCCTTTCCCTCCATCTATCGCTCATCTTCGTTTTTTATCTCACTTTTGCTCATCTTCGTCTCTCTCTCTCTCTTCTCTCCTTCTCTCTCTCTCTCTCTCTCTCTCTCTCTCTCTGCTCTCTCTCTCTCTTCTCTCTTCTCTCGTCTCTCTTCCCTCTCCTCTCTCTCTCTCTCTCTCTCCACTCTCTTCTCTCTCTCTCCTCTCTCCTTCTCCTCTCTCTCTCTCTCTCTCTCTCTCTCTCTCTCTCTCTCTCTCTCTCTCTCTCTCCTCCCCCACTCTCTCTCTCTCTCTCTCTCTCTCTCTCTCTCTCTCTCTCTCTCTCTCTCTCTCTCCTCTCCCTCTCTCTCCCTCTCTCTCTCTCTCCTCTCTCTCTCTCTCTCTCTCTTCCTCTCTCTCTCTCTCTCTCTCTCTCTCTCTCTCTCTCTCTCTCTCTCTCTCTCTCTCTCTCTCTCTCTCTCTCTCTCTCTCTCTCTCTCTCTCTCTCCTCTCTCTCTCTCTCTCTCTCTCTCTCTCTCTCTCTCTTTCTCTTCTCTCTCTCTCTCTCTCTCCTCTCTCTTCTCTCTCTCTCTTCCTCTCTTTCTCTCTCTCTCTCTCTCTCTCCTTTCTCTCTCTCTCCATCTGCTTGCAGTGATATCATTACTATCAAGTCAGGCTCAGGAAGGTCTGACTTGTTCAGTCTCGGTAATATACTCCCTATTCAATATGACTTGTAAATAATTCATATGTTGTTTTGTAATGTCCCAACCCAGAAAGCACGCCACACTGGCCATTATACAATTGCTCATGTGAAATTCATAGCCCAAGCGTTTAAGCATGTTACACGCCCATCGCAGATATGTGGCTGGCCCACCGCAGTGCTGTTATCAGTCCTGTAACGGCCCCAGAGCACTAGAGTCAGACTGATTCTGGATCCTGGGGCCGTACAGGACTGATCGATTGTAAAGCATGAAACCTGTATCAGTTTGAGATTACTAGATTTTTTAAGCTGGTTTGCTGCTGATATCGAAAACAAAATTTTAACATCTGCTTTGTATTGATCATATTAAAAGGAAAAAAAAAAAGATCAAGGTTGAACAAATAACACACACTTAAGAATACTTTTGAATAACTGCAAATTATGAAGCATGAATAAAGTAGAAAGCAAATATTGAACTTATTAAAAAGTCTTCAGTAGTGCTTTATAATCCTGAGCGATCAATCACTTTATATATGTATTTACAAATACAAGGCATACAATAAAGGCCTAGATTTGGTTTGAGCTCAATTTGATAGCTATACAATGAATCTACAAACAACATCAAATGCTAAACTCATGCTTTCAGTATCGGGACTAATCATGAATGGCATTATTAAGGGTTTATGAAGCATTATTAACAAATTGATAATAGTTCGTAAATCATCAATTTATGCTTCATAGTTAATATTTTATAAAATGATCGTAAATGCGGAATTCACTTTTTACAACTGCTTTATCGTTGTTCAGAAGTTGCAGTTAAGTGCTATGATACATTCGATCAAAAGGTCGTTCTTAAATGACCTCCTCATATGTTCATTATCCCTCCACTTTGTATACTTGTGTACTGACATGAGTCTCCACAGTGATGTTCCACACAGTCTCTCAAGCTGTCTGCTACCTTGAGCGTAAAATCTGTTAAAAAAATGTTTAATCTACTTCAACGCCCACAAATGAACACCTGTGTTTTACATACGTTACTAACTGCTCCCATCGCTATCATCCATTTACCAGACACTCTCAACGGCAACATCTCAGGCACAAAGTGAAACCAACTTTTGACAAATCCCCTGTTTAGTCTCTTCTGTCTGAATCAATACTGGAAATTCGTCTCACTCACACTCCCCCTACTCACAGTTTGCCGGGGGACCACAGAGGAAATAATTTACACGCATTAGCTAGTGTTTAAAACCCACCACCACTACCACCACTGGCAGCCATGCTCTTGTGTGCTGCTGAAGTCTGGGTAATTCACTTCAAACCGGCCAGGCAGACATCACCACGTTATTACGACTCATTGATGAATAGTTTATACTCTTGAAAAACACTCTCTCTCACACACACACACATACACACACAAAAACACACTTTAGAGTGTCACGCAAACAGTGTCATTATTCCATCTCTTTATATATAAATCGCCCTATCTATCTCACTCTCCCTCTATCCATCTAAATATATCCATCAATGTCTCTTTGCCATTGCCTGAGCAATTTACCAAAAACAATGTTACAGGTCTGGGATCTGTGTGCCTGTTTTTCTACTCCTGTCTGTTTCCCCCTTTTCTTCACAGGTGAGCTGGAGTAGTTCTCCCTCAACCCTTTCTGTGGTCAGTCAGAAGTGAGGCCCATCAATAAATGTAGCACACCTGTGCAACTATCTCGCTCCCGGTTGGCATACTGGGAACGGCAAGAGAGGGTGTATCACTTAGGCCGCGTTCAGACTGCCAGCCGAAATCCGATTTTTAGCCCATCCAGATTGGAACCGGATGACTCTTTTGAAGTCTGAACAGTCCCAAGTCACATGAAATCCGATTTTTGCGAAACGGATCTGAACCACCTCGGGAGGTGTTTCAGATCGGCATTTGGACAGATGCGTCTCAGTCTGAAACAGCTCCAAACACTCAGATCGATTTGGACTGTCCGTGACGTCACTCTTACGCGACGCCAGACCTGACCCAATGCGCCAAACCACCCGCCTCAGTCCTTGGACAGAGGAAGAAAACGGAAATGCCTCATTAATCTCTGTGGGGAGAATGGGTCCGTTCAAGCGAAGCTCGAGGACATGTATCGGAATATAAGTCGATGAATTGAAAGTCTTTCGCGTTCTTTGATTCCAATCTTGTTTGTTATTGCTTTTCTCGTCGCTAATACATGACGTCACGCAATACACGCGCTGGATGACGCCTCCGCTCCGACGTCGTTGCTACAGCAACCTGTCAGATGGGCCAATAATGTGGCCCAGTCTGAACAGAGCAAAACGCGATTTGGACACTTGCTAAAACAGTGTGGACAGTCTGCCCTAAAAATCGGATATGAGAAGGAATCCGATTTGAATCAGATTTGCCTGCAGTCTGAACGCGGCCTTACAGAAGGCAGTGATTGAATACTTGAAGGAGACAGGGTTATTTAAAATAATTTATTATTTATATAGCCTAAAATATTAATACTACCCCCCCCCCCCTTATTTACCCACTTATTTATTTATCTATTTATTTTAGACGATAGACAAATACATAAATGCTGTTATTACATACTCCGATACAGTTGTTTGTTTAATCATGTTAATTATATGCAGTCGGACATTTAATTTATGTGCATTTTCTTTCATTATTTCGAAGCACTACTTTCCGATTTTTTTTTTTATATTCACTCTCATTCAATTAAATGTGTGTATCAGACAGACATGGGGGACTCGACTCACATGACTTGACTCGAGTCAGACTCGAGTCGCAAATTTGAGGACTTGAGACTTGCTTGACTAACACTGATAAAAGACTCGACTTGACTTTGACTTGACCTTCATGACTTGAGACTTGACTTGGACTTGAGACAGATGACTCAAAATGACTTTTTTAAAGTTAGATTAAGTTAGAAATTTATGATCATATGATCAATGATCATAAAAAAACATTTTCAAACTATTCCACAATAATTTTTTGGAATGTTTTGCAATAGTTTGAGTTATTGTTAATGTTAAGACATCGTTATTGTTAATGTTGGAATAAAACTCAACTTATGAACCACTCTTTACCGATTTTTAAATGTGGAAACTGGGTTAGATCATCCGATTTTTGTATGACTTGACTTGTGACTTGCTTGACCTGAGCAATGACTTGACTTGTGACTTGCTTGATTCTCACCACAGTGACTTGGGACTTGCTTGAGACTTGAAGGCTATGACTTGACACTTGCTTGTGACTTGCACATGAGTGACTTACCCCCACCTCTGGTATCAGATATGTTGTGTCTTTATTTTCCAGCTCTATCCACCCTTGTCAGATTTAGTCTTTCAACAGATTCTGTGATTCACCAGAGAGACCATCCCAAATGTGACTTTAAATTAACATGTAATTACTGATTGCAGACAAGCTAGCTAGCAGCAAGCCCAGATCTGTGTGAATGGCGCATTTTACCTTCTTTCGTTTCAAATAGTTTCAGCAAATCATGGGGTTGGGATGTGTAAGCACACGTTGCATGGGGAATGGGTACCTACTTGAAAAAACCTGCAACTACCACTTTAGATAAGCTTAGACAAAATGCTTAACTAATACCCTCTCACCACCTTAGCTCATCATGAATTGCAAGATTATAAAGTGTATATAGAGCATTATTAATGATCTACCTAATCATTTAATAATAATTTCCAACTGATTATGAACAGCTCACTAATGAATATTTATGTGCTTCATAAATGAGTAATGCACTTAATTTACCACTGCTTTACCTGCTTTACCACTTTCCTTTTCCTCCACTGGGGATCACTGACTGGTTTCCAAGAAGAGGCTTGAAACTCTTCCAGTACAGAAGTCTCAGGTCATCTAAGCTCCAATGTAGAATCATGTCCTTCATATGGGGTCCGCTCAACAGAAAGGCCCTACCTGGCCATGCAGAGGATTCGGTTGGATCTCTTGACACCTTGTTCAATACCAAGTGGATGCTTAGGTGTACTCTTCTATATGTAGGCTACATCTATACTGTACCTTAATCTGTTTTTACCAACTGTGTTCATTAACCACTATACATAATACTTCAACATACTATTCATTTTCCTATGGGGACCAAGACACTGTCTGATTTCATATCCTCAGTGTTTATTGACAAATTGATAAAACCTACCTTACCACACGACAACTGCGTGGATCTCAATGACAGCCATCTCCACCAGAAGAGTGCTCTCCATGTAGAACAGTCATTTTCCCATTCTCACAATCAGTTTCTTTGTCATGTCCCACACTGGCCACTATAGAAATACATCCATCCATCGTCTTCTGAAGCACCATCTAGCCGCTCTCGAATGAGATTTCCGCTGGATGATTATCTCCGTAACAAGGAAATACTGCGTAACTCCAACTCACAGGTGCTGTGAAGTATTTGTTTGGTTATAGGCTAGTTATAGGCTAGTCAAACTTTTAGATCCATTGGATTACCAGACAGATAACCAAGATCAGAGCACTTCTTCAGAATAACACTTTATCATTCGCATCACAACAGCCAACATTTCATCACCATGGGTACCAACGGCTCCTTCTAGAGTGTCGAGGTGTCCCTGATCAAGAGACCTCACCCTGACTGCTCCCGACGAGCTGGCTGTCGCCCTGCGTGGTTGACTCCGCCGTCGGTGTGTGAATGTGTGAATGAATGATTGCATTACATCCTCTAAATGTAAATGTAACTGCTAACCAACTACAAAATATGTATGTGTCAAGTGTAACATCGTACACCTTTCACATGCTAGATCTATGCTAGATCTTAAAAAAACTTATTGGCTGTACTTGACATTTAAGAGGTGACAATTTAGAACAATTTCCGAATCACAGATTCTCCCTGCGTCTATACAAACATAAGCAAGTTAAATTGTGGCTGCAGTTTACGAAATTAGTAAATATGTTTCTCCCGGAAATTGCCAGAAGTAGGCATTTTTGAGCAGGTGATTGTGTTTGCTTTAAACACTGGCATCACAAGCTGCCATCCATTGTATGCCATCATTAAGCTAGTTTAAGATAGTCTAAAGTTCCTAAATCAGTAAAAAGCTGTTAAATGGCCTTTTGTGCCTCACAATATTTCCTCCACAAAAGCACAACTTGATTGAAGGACTAAATATGGACTGCATCTTTATCTTACAACTTAGTTTGGAGTGTATTATTATAGATTTTTTCTAGAGCATAACCCAGAGAAGATAAAAGATATGTCTGGCAACCATATGGTACGCCATTCATCATCTACAGCACGGCATACAAAACATGAATATGCATCTTCCCTCAGGCAAAAATGTTTGACAGGGTGTGTGTATGTGTGTGTTTGCACGTGTTTGTGTGTCAGTATTTGTGTTTGTGTTTGTGTGTCTGTCTGTGTGTCAGTGTCTGTGAGTGTCAGTGTGCGTGTGTGTGTCTGTGGGTTTTTGCGCGTGTTTGTGTGCACGCGCATGTGTGTGCGTGTGTTTATGTGTGTGTGTTTGTGTGCATGCAAATGTTTTTGTGTGTGTGTGTGTGTGTGTGTGTGTGTGTGTGTGTGTGTGTGTGTGTGTGTGTGTGTGTGTGTGCGCGCGCGCATGTGTCCGTGTGTTGTGTGTCTGTGAGTGTCTTTGCGCTTGTGTGTGTCCGTGTGTGTGTGTGTGTGCGTGCGCATGTGTGTCTGCACATGTGTGTCTGCACATGTGTGTTTGTGTGTGTGCATGTGTGTATGTGTGTATGTGTGTATGTGCTTGAGCGCATGTGTGTGTGTGTGTGTGTGTGTGTGTGTGTGTGTGTGTGTGTGTGTGTGTGTGTGTGTGTGTGTGTGTGTGCTGCGTGCATATGTGTGTTTGTTCTGGTGTGTAGTGTGAGCGTGTATGTGTGTTTGTCTGTGTGTAGGTGCGTGTGCTTGTGTGTCAGTGTACGTGCGTGCTTCTGTGTCCATGTGTGCGTGTGTGTTCATGAGTGTGTACCTGTACTCTTCCTGGGTGAAGACTGGGATTGCGGAGGGCTGCAACACTGTCACCTCCACTAGAGTCCTGTTCTCCTTCACAGGCTCGCCATCGTCATAGGCAACCACCACCAACTGTCAATCAAGCAGCCAATGTCAGCAAACAGAGTTAGCAAGCACTTGAGACCTTATTTGGTTAACTTGCAAAAATCGCTCCAGGGAAATTGCCACAATCAAAGATCAATTCTCTGCTTGTTTCTGAGAATGAAAGCAATGAATTAACCTCCCAATAGTCCTCTCAACACGACAAACGCACACTTTAATAGGCACTGGGGTATTTTTCAAACTCTTGCTAGCAAGGACAATTCAAAAATGAATCCCTGTGTGCTGAAAAACTCATGTGCACGGCAAACAGTGAAAATGTGCCAAAAATGTGAACGAATGGCAGAAGTTTAGCGGTTGGCTTTTCTGTTCCCATAGCGCTCTGTATCCCCCCACTTTTGGCGTGGCGGTGCCACTCCGTAGGCAGGTACGAGGACAGAACACGGGCAAACCAAACCAAATAGACCAACCTGACAGGACAGACGTGAACAAAAAACACAAAAAAGATAAACAAAAAGGGAGAAGAAAATATTCCACAGCCATTGCATTATTGTGACAACCTGTGCATAACAACCAGGATGGACCACTACTTTCTTTCAGAGCTGTTGGAATTAAAAACATCTCATCTCAAACCACAATGGCTCTACTAAGATCGGTTTCCTGAGCTCTGGCAAGAAAAACAACAGAGAGAAAGAAGTAAGATCCCCGTTTTAGTGCTTTGGACGCACGTTCCCAATCAATAGGCATTTCTCAATAAAAAAATAGAACTTCTCTGCACAACTCCAGCCGACTAGCCTGGCTGATACCAGACCAAGATCAATCGGAGATTGATCTTGGTCTGGGGAGGCTGCTGTCATTTTCTTCAGCACAAGAGGCGTGAACAATGAGCCTAGTTCAACTGACTCTGTACGCAATTGGCTGCTTGCCATCGCTTCCCTGTCGTCCCTGTGTTAAACCAGCCAATAGTGCGCCAGGGGGGAAAGCCAGCTTGGTGATTGGCTCCCAGCAAAAGCGTATCGGAAGCAACAAGAAATTTATTGCTCTTCTCCAGACCCTTCAGCAGGGCGAATTCAAATCGCTGGCAGAACGGGCTGGGGTACCCAGTCTACCAGCCGACACCTCCAAGGCTGCCTGGGTCAAGTCGTAATGGAGGGACAAGTGGAAGTCAGCCCAACAACCTCAGCTACCCCACAACGTTGAAGATCCCAGAGACGTTCCTGGCCCGCACCTGCCCCGAAAGCAGTGGACAACCCTCAACCTCCTGAGGTCAGGTGTGGGACACCTTCAGCAATGTTTGGCATCTTGGACAGTGCCCAATGCGAGTGTGAAGCCCCTCTACAAACTTTGGAACACATAATAACTAGTTGCCCCAAGCAAACGTGGTCTAATTTACCTTGATCGTTGGCTCACCTCAACCGTGCTAAGGACATACCCCAGAAGAAGAAGAAAAAATGATGCACGTTGAGGTTTGTACCAAAAGTCCCCTATCAACCTAGGGGTCAGGGCCTTGGGGTCAGGCCCTTTGGGTCAGTACCTTGGGGACAGGACCTAGGGGTCAAGACCTTTTGGTCAGTACCTCGGGGACAGAACCGGTCAGGAACCTTCATCATCTTCAACGTTTTGAGAACAAAGAATTTGGTGACGGCCAAAAATAATGAGGGACAACCCAACCGTAAGCTGCACTACTCACGCTATACTTTGGCTCAGATTTGGGTTTCAATACTCACGCTGAACTTGAGATTCGGCTCTTCGTTGAGGTTGACTCTGGTCACCACGTTTCCAGTGGTCTCCTCCACGTCGAAGATACTGGAGGAGTAGAGATGAGCCTGCTGGTCTACCCTGTAGCGCACCATCCCCGCAGGGGTACCCTGGACAGACGACAGGGGGCACTGTTTAACACCCAAGGGACAACATTCATCAGCGGAAGATATAAGACCTGTGGAGCAGAGGTGGAGCTCTTCACATGGTGAGTTTCTTTTTGGATGAAATCGTACGTTATGATAGAGAGGTGCGGTTTTAGAGACGGAAGCTGGCTCACTAACTAACCAACTAACTAACTGACATACTTGCATACTAACTCGCTCGCCCGTTGATGCGAATCACTCACAAACTACCTTTCCATTTCCTTCATATGCTTATTTTTTTGGTCCAAAAAAACCCCACTACTTAGAAGTGAAGCCCTATGTAAAAAACAGAATTTCTCAAATAATTATATTGACTAATGAAAAGTTGGTGAACACAATAGAAAAAAACACTGAATAAAAAATAACAGGGTAGACTAGAAAGAAAAGGGTTTTTACCGAAGGGTCAGAGTCAGTGGCCGTCACCCTGGTAACGATGGTTCCCTTTACAGCGTTGGGGGCGACCATGCCGCGGTACGCTGACCGGCTGAACACTGGAGGGAAGTCGTTCATGTCCTTTTCACACACAACACACACACACACACACACACACACACACACACACACACACACACACACACACCACACACACACACACACACACACACACCACACACACACACACACACACACACACACACACACACACACACACACACACACGATAATTTAGCCATGACCAGAACTAAATGAGGGGAATTACTACGTTTGATTTCGGTCCATTTGCTATAAAAGATAGTATGAATTCTCTGCTGATCAAAAAACATCAAAGCCCCATCTTCAGAAGACGGAGAAGGAATGGGTTTAGGAATAGATTTTAAAAAACATATAGAAACTGGTTAGATGATGCTTTAGAAGATGCTTTTTAGGAAGATGGTTAAGAGCGGCATGCCGTTGTGAAGAAAATAATTGGATCAAGTTGTCTGCACCCAGGCATGTCATTTCAATTGAACATAAGAACACCTAAACCACATCTCCTTTTTGAAAAGCATTAGGGAGACCGACCAACCTTGTATCTTACAGATCAGAAAAACGATATGGCAGGCGCAAACACAGCATGGCAAACAACAAGCACGAACAGATTAAAACCATGGTTCCCGGATAATCATCAGTGTGTTTGGCAAATTAAAAGAAAATCTTTTCAAAGAAAACAGGTTATTTATGGAGAGGAAGTGTTGGCTGGTGCGTGGATGTTTCTCATGATTAGTGTGTTCACAGAGAAGGGCTGAGTGCAAAGCACTGGGCACAAATTACTGAGTACTTACTTTGCCTCAGTTTGATCCAGGAAAAACTCTGAACCAAGTTCAAAACATATTCCCTACTTGACACACCGACTTCAAATCAACCATTTCCAACTTTATCAGAACAGCTCAGCTATTCTATATTTTGTCTCAAATGTAATCACTTTCTCACTTCAGCTATTTGTTTAACTCTTCACTTTATTTGCTTCCAACCATTTGACATTTTTTAAACGTAGTGCATGTTTACATTTTTTACTCCATTTAGACTTTTGAACATAAAGACACTTTCTTCACGTCTTAAACCATGTGGCTGTATTCATACATATTTTCAACCTCACTTTGCACTAAAGCAGTCATCGCATTTTCTGCAGGAAATGCATTTTCTAGTACCAGCATTTTGTACCAGTGGAAATAACTAGTGTAACGTCTGGTGTGCAATCTGCCTCACAGCCACCTTTAGAAGCCGGTATCGAGTCGTTTAAAGGATTGTATAGAATATGGTTCATAAGCTGGTTCAGAAGCCAGTTCAGAATCTGGTTGAAAATGTGGTTTCGAAGCTGGTTTATATTATACATTTCATATTGAACCTCGGCATATGCCTCATAGTTAACATCATCACACTGGGGCTCGATAAGAACACAAACATCCTGTGTAGTACCAACACGGTCTCTAAATCACACACTGCGGGCCTTTAGGACCCCATTACACACCATAATAACCTTGCGGGAAGAGCTACAGACCATGTCTAGAGAGGCCTGAGTGTGTTGCTTCATCACTGCTCTTATTGCCTTCATAACCTCCTTGTTAGCTATTATATTTTATTTTATCCCTTATCCCCTTTTGTTGCATTGCTATTGTCTTTTATTACAGGTTTTGTTTATGCCCATACACAAGAAGGTGAATGCACATACGTACACACACACACACACGCGCACACACACACACACACACACACACACACACACACACACACACACACACACACACACACACACACACACACACACACACACACACACACACACACACACACACACACACACACACACACACACACACACACACACACTCCCTGTTAAATCAATTTGTTTTGTCAGGTAGAAGGCTCAAGTGCCTTAACGTTTTGAATAATTAATGTGGTTTTATGTTTTCCTAACACTGTCTAATATACATTATTAAACAGTGAGCAGCAATGTAAATATTTACCCAACCATTCAATATGTCACATGTTGCAAGGGTTTGTTTCCATCTCTATCACTTCTTCTCCTTCCTGGGTTCAATATTCTCTTTGTCTTTCATTCTTCTACTCAATTTCTCCCTCCTTTATCTCACTTTATATATGAGTCTCTCCCTCCCTCTCTCTACGTGGTACCTCCCTAAGCCTCTTCATCCATCTGGTTACCATCAATTCACCTGGAACTTGGATAGAGCCTAGGGATCCTTATTTGTAGGAGAGCAATTAAGAGCTGACACTCCATTGCACTTGGCCACAAAAATGCACACACGCACACACCTACACGCACAGACGCAAACACAAAAATAAAGCAAGCAAAAAAGAACAACACACACACACACTCTTGCCCACATATATTCACACACCCAAGTCTTGTTGTAGCACTTACCAGAACTCTGACTTGCACACAAACAGAGAGAGAGAGAGAGAGAGAGAGAGAGAGAGAGAGAGAGAGAGAGAGAGAGAGAGAGAGAGAGAGAGAGAGAGAGAGAGAGAGAGAGAGAGAGAGAGAGAGAGAGAGAGAGAGAGAGAGAGAGAGAAGAGAGAAAAGAGGAGAGAGAGAGAGAGAGAGAGAGAGAGAGAGAGAGAGAGAGAGAGAGAGAGAGAGAGAGAGAAGAGAGAGAGAGAGAGAGAGGAGAGAGAGAGAGAGAGAGAGAGAGAGAGAGAGAGAGAGAGAGAGAGAGAGACCTAAAAACACCTTTAACACACACCTTAAAAGCAAGGATCATTGGGAAAGGTGCCTTGATTATAGAGTTTTAATCACCACCACCACCACCACCCTCCATCACCACCACCACCACCATCACCACCACCCACCACCACCACCACCAGACTCACCATGATGTGGACGGTGACCGAGGCCAGCCCGGCGGGCATGGTGCCCCCTGTGTCCAGGGCCTCCACGGTGAAGGTGAAGGAGTGCTCCGGGGTGTTCTCGTAGTCCAGCTCCTCCAGCACAGACAGCAGCCCGCTGGATGGGTGCACCTGGAAAAGCAGGCCGACCCGTGGGTCCGAGCTGTTGGCTCTGATCCGGTACGTGAGGGTGGCGGCGAGGTCGGTGTCGATCGCCTGGGGGGGGCGTTAGGGGAGGAGGACGAGAGGGGGAGAGAGGAACATCGGCAAAATGTAAAAAAAAATGGAATGAATGTTGTGCTACAGCAATGGAGAGATTTGGTTACTTACCCCCAGGGAATTACCTTATCACAAAATGTAATGAAAAAGGCTTGAGGTACTGGGAAAATATACCTTCATTTGTGTGAAAATAAGATGTGATTTGCTCTGCAGTAAAATGACATGCATATCTACCAGTGAAAGATCTGTGTGAATGAATAGGTGACCAACTATTTCTTCCATCGTCATGTACTGTTGTATTTATATAAGGGTTGCTTTCTTATAAAAGTAATATAAAAAACAAGTAGAATAAGTATAGCATAAAAAATAGAAGTGCTACATTATTAAAAGGGATATCTACCCATCCACTTTCACTCAAACTACTCATCCACACCAATTCCTTCATCCCTCCACGCGACCAGGCACCATCCATTCATTTATTCATCCCTCCATCCATCCTTCCATCCACGCATCATTCCCCCCTGCCCACCTGTAGCTGCAGTATGGGGGTGTTCCTGGGGCTGTTCTCGGGCAGCTCCACCTCGTAGGCCTGCTGGGTGAACACGGGGCTGTTGTCGTCCACGTCCAGCACGGTGACGGACAGTGCCAGCCTGGAGCGCCGCGGGTCCGCGCCCCCGTCCCACACCTCCACCACCAGATCATAGTGACCCTTCAGCTGTTGGGTTGAGACACAGTTCTGGGGTTGACAGCGTCCATGTTGGATCACGCTAGATAGGGCCTTTTCACAGCAGTGTCATTGTAGGACATCACAGGTATGGTCCGTGTTCAATGTGCGTTATCTTCACTGGTTTAGTCTAGTACCAGTGCCTGTTCAATGTGCGTTATCTTCACTGGTTTAGTCTAGTACCAGTACCTGTTCAATGTGCGTTATCTTCACTGGTTTAGTCTAGTCACTGTTAGTCCTGTTCAATGTGCGTTATCTTCACTGGTTTAGTCTAGTACCAGTGCCTGTTCAATGTGCGTTATCTTCACTGGTTTAGTCTAGTACCAGTGCCTGTTCAATAGGCGCTATCTTCACTGGTTTAGTCTAGTACCAGTACCTGTTCAATGTGCGTTATCTTCACTGGTTTAGCCTAGTACCAGTGCCTGTTCAATGTGTGTCATCTTCACTGGATTAGTCTAGTACCAGTGCCTGTTCAACGTGTGTCATCTTCACTGGTTTAGTCCAGTACCAGTGCCTGTTCAACGTGTGTCATCTTCACTGGTTTAGTCTAGTACCAGTGCCTGTTCAACGTGTGTCATCTTCACTGGTTTAGTCTAGTACCAGTACCTGTTCAATGTGTGTTATCTTCACTGGTTTAGTCCAGTATCAGTGCCCTGGTTCATCAAAAAGCATGCCCATAGTATAATGCAGTGGTTCTCAAATGGGGGTACGCGTAGCACTGCAGGTGGTACAAAATTAAAAGCAAGCTATGGTTTATTTTTCCCCCTGGTGTTGTGTTTCTTTTGTGGGAAGAAATTAGCCAACAATTGCATAAAGCACAGGCCCATGAGTCTCACTAAATGTTAAGTGTTTGCACCCTATTAATATTCCTGTTCAAACTGCCAAATAGAAAGCACATAAGTGCATTATTGGCAGAAAAGTTTTGAGAACAACTGGTATAATGCAAATGCTTATCCTACAACGATGCCTTGCTGAAAAGGCTCTCCAGATCATAGGTGTAGTGTGTGTCCAAAGTTGGTATTTATGCCTTTATTCTCGCAACAGATTCACCAAGGGACATTTCACACTACAATCTTGAGTTTTGGGTTGTATTTCATATTCATTGACATCCTCTACGTCCTCTACGCCTGACCGCCTGACCTCTACTGGAGAGTGTCTTCAGGTACCACAGAGGGCAGCAGTCAAAAGGGTCATATTTGTCTTTAAGAAGGTTGTCTCATATCTGGCTGTAGGTGAGTCTTGAAACTAAGAACTCTTGTGTTTAGCATTGCAATTGGTTGTACTACCTTTAACCCTATTGCTTCTGCGTTGGTTTTTGCTGCTGTTTTTAGTAATAGGTTATTGAGGCTAGTTTCAGTCACAAGGTGACAACCATAGGCTTGATTGCTGGGCGGAGCTAAGGCTACCTGAGCTACCTTGGGCATTTAAAGGCTAGCTATTATTAGCTTCAGGACCCTGCAAATGAAGACCCGGGGAACAAAGACTAAGGGTGTCCCTCGAGGAAGATCAAGGAAGCCACCCAATTGTAGCTATGCGTCGTACTTCACTCATCGTCAGGATTTCCACTCATAGACGACGCCACCATAGATCCTCTGCTCGGCGCAGCAACCCATCCAATCTGTGCCATCCACTGACCTTTGCCTACACTGACCTTGAAGTGATGGGAGGACTCTGGAACTGCCAGTCAGCGGTCAAGAAGGCAGACTCCATTCGGTTTACGCATCGCTCATGACCCTCCACTTCCTGGCCCTGAGACTTGGATCACTCCAGATAACTCTGCTTTTCCTGCTGCCAACTCCACCATCTACTCATTATCACACACCCCAAGACCATCAGGGTGAGGAGGAGGGATCGGATTCCTCATCTCGCTGAAGTGGTCTTACCAGGTCCTTCCACTAGAACACTTGGACAGATCTACATTTGAACTCCACGCTGTCACTGTCACCCTTCCTATCAAGCTCTTCATTGTGGTGATCTTTCGTGCCCCCTTCGTGACTTCTATGACGAGATGGATGCCCAGCTGCTTTCCTGAAAATGGCACACCACTCATTATCCTTAGCGACTTCAATCTCCTTCTAGAGTAGCTGCACTCACCTGAATTAACCAACTTTTTCGCCACCTTTGACTTAACACTATCCCCTACTCCTCCCACACACAAGGCCAGGAATGAACTTAACCTGATATTCACAAGGTCCTGCGGCACCGCTGCTCTCTCTGTTACCCCCCTCCCCGTGTCTGACCATCACTTTGTTGCTTTTTCTCTCCCCTTGAAGTCTTCTCCCCCCCATTTCTCTAGACCCCACATTGTCACCGCCCGCCGTAACCTCAAATCTCTCTCTCCCTCTACGTTTGCCTCAACTGTTCCATCTTCACTACCCTTTGTCGAATGATTCTCTCAACTATCCACCGAGGAATCCTCCGACACTATGCTATCCTCCCTCTTCTCCTCTTTGGACTCCCTCTTTCCCTTCCACTCCAGACCTGCGTGATCCTCACCCCCCCCCCCCCCCCTCCTTGGCTGTCCGAATCTCTGCAGACTTATAGAGCAGAGTTGCGGGCAGCTGAGAGGAAATGGAAGAGATCAGACTGTCATAATGGTCTATCTCACTATCTTTTCCTTCTCTCTGATTTCACCTCCACTGTATCAACAGCCAAATTCTACCGCAGCAAAATCAACTCCTCCGCCTCAAACCCCAGGAAAATGTTTTCCTTGTTCTCTTCCCTCCTGAACCCTCCCTCGCCTCCCTGCCTCACTGCTGATGACTTCATTACCTGCCTTACCCAGAAGGTAAAGGCCATTAGCTCCTCTTGTATCCCTGCCTCCATCCTCCCTCCTCCCATCCCCACCTCTGTCTTTAGCCAATTTGTTCCACTCACCTCCGACGAGGTCAACAGAATAATAACATCTTACCATGCCACCACCTGCCCCCTTGACACCATCCCTTCCTCTCTCCTCCAGGCTGTCTCAAGCGACATCCTGCCATTTCTCACTGCACTTTTCAACTGCCCGCTCACTTCAGATATTTTTCCAGCGTCTTTCCAGAATAAAGCCTCTCCCTTGATACAACCGACATCCAGAACTACAGACTGGTATCTCTTCTTTCATTCCTCTCTAAAACACTGGAACATGCCATCGCTAACCAACTGTCCTATCTCTCACCGAACAACCTACTTGACCCTCAATAGTCAGGCTTCAAGAAGGCACACTCTACTGAGACGGCTCTCCTCGCTGTGACTGAGTCCCTCCGTGCTGCCAGAGCCTCGTCCCTCTCATCGGTTTTCATTCTCCTCGACCTCCAGATCCTCCTTGCCATTCTCGCTGAACTTGGTATCGCTGAATCTTCCCTTTCCTGGTTCAAATCCTACTGACGAATTGCACTTTCAGGTAACATGGAATGGCTCCTTGTCCAAACCTTGCACACTTGAAACTGGTGTCCCTCAAAGCTCTGTACTGGGGCCTCTTCTGTTCTCCCTCTATACCAGATCTCTGGGCTCTGTAATTACATCACACAGCTTTTCCTTTCACTGCTATGCTGACGACACTTAGCTATTTTTCTCTTTCCCCTCATCTGACAAAGCCTTAATTGCAGCACGCATATCTGAATGTCTGGCAGACATCAGCACATGGACAACTGCCCATCATCTGAGGCTCAACCTCAACAAGATTGAGCTCCTCCTAATACCAGGGAAATATTACCCACACATGGACTTACTGGTCACTGTCGAGAACATCACTGTATCTCCTTCTCCAACTGCCAGAAACCTCGGTGTGGTACTGGACAATCAGTTAAGCTGCGCCGCAAACATCACTGCGGTGGCCCGATCCTGCAGATTTGCACTTTACAACATCCGCAGGATCCGGCCCTTCCTCACAAGGGAAGCAGCTCAGCTTCTAGTCCAATCACTGGTCATCTCCCGCCTCATCTCCCGCCTACTGTAACTCGCTCCTGGCTGGACTCCCTGCCTCTACGATTAAACCTTTGCAGCGCATCCAGAATGCTGCAGCGCGCCTCGTGTATAACCTACCGAAATTCTCCCATGTGACCACCCTCTTCCGGGACCTCCACTGGCTCCCTGTAGTAGCTCGCATCAGATCCAAGATGATGGTGCTGGCATACAAGGCAGTCAATGAATTGCCCCTGTCTACCTCCAAGCATTGGTAAAGGCACACACACCAGCTTGATCCCTCCGCTCAACTACCTCAGCTGGATGTCTGGTACAATCATCGCTAAGAGCCAAGGTCGATCAACAAAGTCACAACTTTCCTCTGTTTTGGGACCTCAGTGGTGGAATGAGCTCCCTGCCGATGTCCGGATTGCAGAGTCGCTCAACAGCTTCCGCAAAAGACTCAAAACTCACCTGTTCAGAGTTCACCTCGACTCTGCATAGCTACCCAGCCCCTGCTGGCCACCATTGTATGTTGTACGTCCTGGCACTTAATGTACGCACTTAATCTATAGTGCACTTATTCATAGTACTTAATTGTGTAGCATCTGCAGTAGCTGCTATCATTGCTGTACACGGGGAATGGGTTAGCCTAGCGATTGTTAGTACTTGCACTTGGTTCTATAAACATCTTTACTGTACTGACAGCGATATATTGTTTCACTTCTTATGACAAATGTACTTATTGTAAGTCGCTTTGGATAAAAGCGTCTGCTAAATGCCCTAAATGTAAATGGGTCAAGCTGGAATATCAGAGGTCAAGTGCATAGCGGGTCAAAGGTGAAAGGTGGCTGACCTCTCGGTCCAGGGGTGCGGCGGTGCTGATGGCTCCGCTGGCGTTGATGGAGAAGAGGGTCTGGAGGTTGACAAGCCGGTAGAACACCTGCCCGCTGGAGCCCAGGTCTGGGTCTACAGCCTGGGGAGAGATTGGACACCTTCATCTTAATACTGGGTCTATAGCCTGGGGGAGAGAGACACCTGACTGTTAATGAGATGTTAGAACACCTGACCAATGGAGCCCAGGTCTGGGTCTATAGCCTGAGGGGAGAGACACCTGATTGTTAATGAGACGTTGGAACACCTCACCGATGGAGCCCAGGTCTGGGTCTATAGCCTGGGGAGAGAGACACCTGCACCTTAATACTCAGTCCATTGCTTGGAAAGAGAGGGTGACACTTGCACCTTGATACTGGGTCTATTGCCTGGGGGACAGAGAGACACCTGCACCTTAATACTCTGTCCATTGCCTGGGGGAGAGGGTGACACCTGCACCTTGATACTGGGTCTATTACCTGGGGGAGAGAGGGGACACCTGCACCTTGATGCTGGGTCTATAGCCTGGGGGAGAGAGGGGACACCTGCACATTAATGCTGGGTATATAGCCTTGGGGAGAGAGGGGACACCTGCACCTTAATACTGGGTCTATAGCCTGGGGGAGAGGGGACACCTGCACCTTAATACTGGGTCTATAGCCTGAGGGAGAAAGGCGGACACCTGCACCTTAATACTGGGTCTATAGTATGGTTTCTCAACGGGGGCGGTACCGCCTCCTAGGGGGCGTTCGCACAACCTAGGGGCGCTGGGAATGTGATTTTATTTTTTTACTTTTTTGGGGGGGGATTTTAAACTTTCATGTTTTTCAAATCATTTTGGTGCAAAAATAGGCTACCTGAAATGAATAGCCTATTTTCATTTATTGGTTTCTAACCCCTCTACCGCCTCAGCTAACAGTGAACAGTGGTCATACAGCGCGGTTCGGTCCTGCACACACCCGGACTCCCGTTGCATCAGCTATTGTCATGATCTCCATAGTAACGCTGATAAACATAACCCAAGTTTGCGGGTTAACAGTTCAATAACCAACACAACACAATCAAACATGGCCGATGATTTTTTTTTGATTTTTTCACGTTTTCCTCCTTCCTTTTGCTGTTGTTCAGTTCCAGCTGCTCTGAGCGAAGTCTCCATGAAAAGACTGTTGCATTTCAAATACAAAATATATAGGCCTAATTAGGCCTCTGCATGCGGTCTCTTTTTGCATTGCTCGTGTTGCCTGGGCCGCGGTGCCCGCTTTGCCCCAGCCGCTATCACAGTGCCCGCGGTTCCCGGGCCATTCATTCATAGAGGGATCTCTCCCTCTCTCCCTCTCTCCCTCTCCCTCTCTCTCTCTCTCTCTCTCTCTCTCTCTCTCTCTCTCTCTCTCTCTCTCTCTCTCTCTCTCTCTCCCTCTCTCTCTCCCTCTCCCTCTCCCTCTTCCTCTCCCTCTCCCTCCCTCTGTGTTCTCTTTGTCTCTCCCTCTTCTCTCGCTCGTATTTTTTATAGCACACACGCCTTGAGACAAATGACGACTTTCATAAACGTTTGTGTGTGTTAGTGCTGTTTGCATCTCAGCATAGACGCTCATTTGTCTTGACAACATGTTGGAGGGAGTGGGTATGATGAAGATCAAGGGAATATGTGACAGAGGAAAGGCAAAGTGGGTGACAGGGGGAGGAAGACAGTGGACCTACTGTGTACCTGAGAGGTGTTCCTTATTCAATCGGCTCTTCCTTTCCTATCTTTCTCTTCTTCTTTTGGCATTTTTAGGGTCGGAGGGTCCGCTTAATGCCCTAAATGTAAATGTATATTAATCCTTTTGCTGCAGAAATCTCCACTTTAGATAACATTCCTTTATTTTTCTTCATGTTTCGTCATTTTAAAGCTCATCTCTCTCCGCCTTCCTCCAGCCCACCCTGTCTGTATCACTATCTCTATATCTTATTTATCGTTCTTGCATTTCCGTCTCTCTGTCTTCTCTCTCACTGCGGGACGCTAAAGTAGGTTCCTGCAGCGTGTTTCACCTCTACACTGTGTCTGACTGCTGGAGAGGCCAGTGGGGATCAGCACATATCATTAACATTAACCTCAACACTCTGATGGAACAAAACAGGGAGAGAGGGCAAACAAGACACACGCCACTATCACAGTGCGTTTGTGTGTATGCTTATTACTCTGTTGGTTTGTGTGTGCTTGTGTGTGTTCATGGGTCAATGTGTGTGCATGTGGGTGTGAGTCTGTGTGTGTTTCTGTATGTGTGTGTATAGGTGTATGTGTGTGGGTTGATGGGTATATGTGTGTATGTGTATGTTTTTTTGTTTTGTGTGTTTGCATGGAAATGTGTGTGTGTGGTGTGTGCGTTTGTTTGAGTGTGTGTGTGTGTGTGCGTGCCAGCGTTCGTGTGTTTGTGTATCCTCTAACCAGCCTATAACCAGAGTGTTAATTAACTTTAAATTGATCCT
Source organism: Melanogrammus aeglefinus (assembly GCA_900291075.1). Classification (NCBI taxonomy): domain Eukaryota; kingdom Metazoa; phylum Chordata; class Actinopteri; order Gadiformes; family Gadidae; genus Melanogrammus; species Melanogrammus aeglefinus. The sequence continues at coordinate 113,452 of OLKM01000952.1, read as the reverse complement.
CTGTTGGGGTCGAGGCCGTCATGGCCCGATGCCTTGATGACCCCAGAGCTCGGACAGAAGAGATGATATCATCACGCACCGCACACACACACACACACACACACACGGAAACTCACACACATACACACACATATTCCCATCCACACACACATACACCTATACAGACATACACACACCCACACACACACACCAACTCCTTTCTCACACTCACAATGTAAACTATTGCCTGGCACTGTGGGGAGCAGGCGATGACTAGGAACACATAAATAATAGACTTCCTTTTAAATGGTGGGTTGTTTTCCCCAGGAGACCAGGAGAAGCTTTTCGCTCTGTATTGATGACACCTGGAATATTGCAGGTAGGAAATTAAAGGAGACACAATAAAAGAAGATGTGTATATTATCCCGGAAGGGAAAAAGGACGTTACAGCGGAAAGTACTATCTAGCTATTTTAGAAAGAAATTACATATAGTACAATAGTTAAGGAGCAAATAAAGATTCAACATCAGATGTAATTCAATAGGAGGAAGTAGTTTATATCAGTGAAGTACATTTTACTAAACAACAATTCCACTACTGTTAAGACTTTGAAAGTAAATGTTGTAAGTGAATTGAACTGATACTGGCATATCATATATCACCATGTGTGTAGCTGGCAAAATACAGAGACATTGTGTCGACATTTATATGATTGCATCTACATTCGATTTCAGAAAGCACTAGCGGACATCACTACTCCTCGTTCAGGAGACACATTTATCCAAAGGTACCTGGCTACTTAGTAATTCATAAATGTTTAGGATACCTTCCAATGGGAGTCAAATCCTTAATCTTAGCATTGCAACCCCTATGCTTTCCCATCCGAAGCCACCGGAATACAGCAGGTCTAATCTTAGGCTGTTGGTTTGTTTCCAACAGAGAGTTGCAACTGAAGCCAAGAATAAAATAACAGCCCACTGAAGTGAAAAGTGGAATTATCAAGAGAAAAAAAGCTAGTTAGTCATCGCACAGGAATATTATCGGCACAACGGGGGAGTAGGCATACAACTTTAGTTCAAAAGAACCTGACATCTTAAACAGAGCGATGATTGACATCCGTCTCACTCTCTCATTCCTCTCTCTTTCATGCCCGCTCGCTCGCTGGATGTTTTTTTTTTTAACTGAAAGTCAAACCGTGTCTTTTGCTCTTGAAAGAGTCCGATCCCCAGTGCTTGCCAAGCTCCGAGATCTCATCTCTTGTATATCTTTTCTTCCTCTGCGTCTCCCCCGCTCTGCGTCTCTCTCGTACACCTGTCAAACACCTGTCTTTCCCCCGTCGTTCTCTCCGTCTCTTCCCTCTCATTTTCCCCGCCTGTATCTCTTCATCTCTACACCACAATGTTTTTTGTAGCATCCCACCCTTTCCCCCCCCCCCAAAAAAAAAACCCTCCAAATCAATAAATGGCGTGCTGCTGCTGCACTGGGGTCACGTACCCATGGCAACGGTGCCACGATGACAACCCCGACAGAAATCGGTTGACGTTGGTTGTTTAAGCAAATTGAAAAACAATCCAGAGCATCCCGTTAAGTCCCACCTGGTCAATCTTAATGCATGAATCAAAGAAAACATTTAAAACCAGCATTGCATTCTCTCATTTTCTATCTCATCGGTTCTCAAACTGTGGTATGCGTACCACTGGTGGTACATGATATAAAAATCTCTTCTCTCACTCTCTTATCTCTCTCTTTCTGTTTTTCAGTTTCCTCTCTCTCTTCAATTTCTCTCTCTTTGGCTTTGTCCGTCGCCCTTCTCCATAACCCCTATCTCTTTGCTCTTTGCTTTGTAACAAGGTCAGGGCCGTCCACTCCAGCCTAAATCTGTTTAATACCTGCCGGTACAGAACCTCCAGAACCCCGCCCCCTTCCCGGCCTGGAAGCTGGCCCAGCCAGAGTGCTCCTCCTCTGGGGGAATCATACCATCTGTTTGGGGAAGGGAAGGCTTTCCAAGGCACTCAAGTATCCTTACAGAGGGGGAAGGGAATAGTTCAGCGCTGGAACATGTTCAAGGCGTATCTCATAAAGAATACAGGCAGGACTCCTGGATGCTAGGCTTTGGCATGGCGTCTGCCTGCTCTGGTGTGTGTGTGTGTGTGTGTGTGTGTGTGTGTGTGTGTGTGTGTGTGTGTGTGTGTGTGTGTGTGTGTGTGTGTGTGTGTGTGTGTGTGTGTGTGTGTGTGTGTGTGTGTGTGTGTGTGTGTGTGTGTGTGTGTGTGTGTGTGTGTGTGTGTGTAGGGGGACCGTATGTGCTTGCGTTTGTGAGTGAGTGTGACTTTGAGTTTGTGTATGCATGTGAGTGTGTGTGTGTGTGAGGGTCAGTTTGTGCATGTGGGGGGGGGCTGAGTGTGTGTGTGTGTGTGTGTGTGTGTGTGTGTGTGTGTGTGTGTGTGTGTGTGTGTGTGTGTGTGTGTGTGTGTGCGCACACGTGCGTGCGTGTGCGCGTTTCAGATGGAGGGTGGATGTGTGTGTGTGTGTCTGTGCGTGCGTGTGAGTGCCATACCTTGACCCGTCCAACGTAAGCGTTTTCTTGTCCCTCGCTGACGCTTAGGTTGACCGGCAGCGAGAGATCAAACAGCGGGTCGTTGTCGTTGACATCGGTTACCATGACCTCCACCGTCGCTGTGGAAGTCTGGATGCCAAATGCACACGCACACACACGGTTAGTGGCCAATTAAACAGTAAAAAGCTATTACTAATTTCTAAAATTAACAATAAAAGAGCAGATAGGGGAGGAGGGAAGAGGAGAGGAGGAAATGAGGAGAGAGGAGAGGAGGAGGGATGAGAGGAAATGAGAGAGGGGAGAGGAGGCAAGGAGGCCTGGAGCTGTAGAACAGAGTAAGAGGAAGGTGGAAGAGATTAGATGGGGAAGGAGGAGAGTAGTGGATACAGGACCGTGTCCACAAGAGGGAAAGAGAGCATAGAAGAGAAGATATAATGGTCTGTAACTTTTATTTCAAGTTTATTTATTCTGTCTCTCTCACTTCAACACATTTCCAAAATAAAGAAGTTCACATTCAAATGAATCATCCCAGGAACTGAGAAACACCTACAACACATCGACCCAGGAAGTTCACTCTGTGGAACGTGGGCACCCAAACTCTCCGGTCAAGAAGGTTCCAAACTGAAAAGCCAACACTTCCTGCTAAATAGCGGTCCCTTGTCTGCTAAGCTAACGCTATAATTAGCTCCTCCGTTTGTAGAGTTTCTCCCCTTTATACCCTTTCAATTCTTATGATGTAAAGCAGGGGTCAGCAACCTTTTCAACATGCAGTGCCAGTTTGACATTTTCTCGCTATTGAGTGTGCCTTAAGCAACAATATATTTAAAATTAAGCTGAATTATGAGACAGCGACCAAAAGCATTTCCAGAAGACCTGGAATGGTACTATTTCCTTATCGTCCACAATCGTGCAGCAACATTTGAAAAGGTTTTTTGGTTTTTTATATTTGCAACAGGGGCTTACAAACTATAATTACATATGTCCCATCTTAAAACACCATTTTCAGAAACTCATTCAAAAACATATTTGCAGTGTGAGAAATGTAAAAAAAATGAGAATAGATGAGGATGTTGGAACCATCCGCATCAATATCTTTAAGACATGTACAGCTTGCAACACTTGCAACAATATTTTATAATATTTTCTTCTCTATTTCTCACAATATAGGTTTAAAAACGATGAATCGATCCCATATTTAATAATACTAAAATAAAAATAAAAAATATGTTTTTTTTGTTTTGTTTTGTTTTGTGTGCCAATGATGGCGCGGCCCCTTGCCAGTGGTGGTGTGCCTGGGGTTGCCGACCCCTGATGTGAAGTGTACTAAGGAGGATCATAGAAGAAGCACCAAGCACTTAGATATATATTCACTGTAACCTGTTTTATCACTCAATGGAAAATGCAACAAAATGTTAACGGGCCCATACAAGGATAGCTAGGATTAGATGCTACATGATGCTAACTAGTATTTTTAGGATGCAATAGCAAAGGTATTGGTGAACCCTAGAGCTTAAATGTAGTTCTGGTTCCCCTGTTTCCCAACCACTATCAGCTCAATAGTTATCTAGTTCGATAGATATCCATTGAGCTGAAGTAATAGTTATCTGCTGAATAAAATACCTAAAAATTGTATTTCCGGGTTTCAGGATGATATTGTTTTCGGATTTGGAGTTTGACAGGATAACGTCTCCACATGGCCAACGTGATTTTTTACGCAAACAATTGCTTTCATGCTGAATACATTCAATGAACTCTCATTATATATTTACTGATCACGCTCCATGCTAACACAAACATCAATAACACTGCCACGAGCCTCACCTCATCACTTAACTGTAATCAATATACAACCAGCCAACCAGAGCCAGTATTAGCGTGGGGGTCCATGGAGGGAGGATTCCTTGTACGTTTTTGATAATGAAACAGATGCTAACATCACTTCAATTCTCCAACATCACTTAACAGGCATGAATTAACACCGAGCCAATCAGAAACCTTATCGGAAAAGTATTCATCCAAGGCTCTTCTGAGGGGAGAATACATTATACGTTGGAGTACAAGAGGAGGCTGATACTACAATGGAGAACCCATCTTCCTGTCAAAGCTATGGGGGATTGAAGAGGGGATACACACACACACACCTACAGTCGGCCCCGGGGCCCGGGCAGCATGATTAATCTGGGGGCCAAACAGCCAATTAGACACTTTTCACTCCACCACTCCAAGAACAGGATGCTTAATGATAGGGGACATGTAGGGTGTGTGCGTGTGTGTGTGTGTGTGTGTGTGTGTGTGTGTGTGTGTGTGTGTGTGTGTGTGTGTGTGTGTGTGTGTGTGTGTGTGTGTGTGTGTGTGTGTGTGTGTGTGTGTGTGTGTGTATGAGTGAACACAGTGGAGACCTTGGCCATGAATGACGTTGATAAATGGGTCTGTATAAGACAACTCTCACCCCTCTTTTCATTACTCTTTCCTCCCCTTCTTTTTCTTCCTCTCTCTCTCTCTCTCTCTCTCTCTCTCTCTCTCTCTCTCTCTCTCTCTCTCTCTCTCTCTCTCTCTCTCTCTCTCTCTCTCTACAGAAAATGCTGCTATAGCCTTATTGTGTGTGTGTGTGTGTGTGTGTGTGTGTGTGTGTGTGTGTGTGTGTGTGTGTGTGTGTGTGTGTGTGTGTGTGTGCCTGCCAACGCTTGTGTGTACCTGGTCCAGTGTGCACACACACACACACACACACACACACACACACACGCACACACACAGAAACACAATACAAAGAAACAAAAGTTCTCAGGCCCACACACATTGCCTTTCAAAGTATCGCTTTGACAGAGAGTGACAGAGAGACTGGGAGAGAGAGAGAGGTCGGAGAAGTTCAGTGTATTGAAATTAAGGTCATCTTCCTTTAAGAAACCTTAAACTTCACATTATAAGTTGGGAGGGGGCGATAATGAAAGATTGGATAAGAGGAAGACTCTGGGATGAAGAAGGGGAGGAGGAGGAGGGGGGTGGGGACTACAATCAACCAAATTGAAAGCAATGCGTGTGTGTGTGTGTGTGTGTGTGTGTGTGTGTGTGTGTGTGTGTGTGTGTGTGTGTGTGTGTGTGTGTGTGTGTGTGTGTGTGTGTGTGTGTGTGCGCGTGTGTGTGTGGGTGTTTTGTGTGCACTTGTGCATGCGCGGGCAGGCAGACATGTGTGTCTTTGATTGAGAAGAATTGGATTCAGCCACTGTGAGGAAAATATCAACCCAATCACAGAAGGGATTTCAGCTCATTACTTGAAAACAAAGGGGCACGAGACAGCAACGGGGTGACCGGTCACAATACAGAGATCAAGCACATTTAAAAGGCTTCAAAAGCCACGAGTCCACCACTTCCTGTTCCAATTAACCTGCGACCCTTTAAACAGTGGATCTGTAGTCACAGGCATGGCTGGGACAACTGCTTCAACTAAAACTTTAATTTGGGCGTGTATATTATATTTGGGGTTAATACCCATATAACTCACAATAACTCTGTCTGTTGTTTTAGCTTTTTGAAGAAACTTGCTTGCGCCGTGGTTTTTCTAAGAAACTTTTGTCGTCTGTCCAATTTTGATTATGCAGTTTGCTTTGTCCTCACCCTCATCTGTATTTCAGACGTGGATCTCACTTGGACACAAGATAAATGTCTTGGTGAAGTCCACAAAATGGGCAAAAATATTTTTGGTTTCTTTATATTCATTGTAGTCAGTAGGCACTCCTCATCAGGCCTGGCCCTTTGATACTGGACCAATGATTTAGTACTATTACTATAACATGGCCTTGACTAAAAAATGGATTATCATGAAACTGTGGTCATAGTGAAAGGAAAACATTCCTACATTGTGTTATGTTTAAACCAGGGGACTGTAAAGTCAGACTGAGACCCAAAGACGAGATTAGACAGGACTTAAAACGACAGTTTTATGAAGTTAGGTGATGTTGTAATCTAGCTTCAGAACAACCCTGGTAGTCTTAAATCGACTTCAATACTCAACCTGTCCAATCTTGGCTTTAAACCTCATCTAGACTCCCTCTCTCAGCCAATCGGAGATCAATGCAGATTTTGGCTGTCAAACGGGATTTCAAACATGCAAAGGAAAAAAGATTGATACGTCCCATTACTAAGGAAACAGTTTAATCATTTGTCTCATCGTTTTGGTGTTTTTAAAGTGATCCAGAAATCGAAAATGGTAGTCTTGTGACTGATGCCTCGTCTCCTTGGTCTGAACCGGCCTTAAACCACCTCATGGACGGTTCATCCACCAAGCAACCACTGTGAGAGCTCTCACCCCAGAGGGACGTCCGTCCGAGGCCGTGACGACCAGGGTGTAGTGGTCCCGGGTCTCTCTGTCCAGTGGCTTCACCAGAACCAGCAGCCCTGGCCTGTGAAGGAGAACACTGCATGTTACCACCACATACAGCACGACCAAAACATGATGATGACCCTAGTAGAGTAGGGTAAGGTAGAGTAGAGTATGGTAGAGTAGAGTATGGTAGAGTAGAGTAGAGTAGAGCACCGTATTAAACAGTAGAGGAGGGCATTGTAGGACACATTCAGAGTAGAGTAGAGACTAATAGAAAATAGTAGATCACTATATAATAGATCAGAGTAGATCAGATAAAAGAAGGATGGAGTAGAGTAGATCAGAGTACAGTGGAACAGAAGAGATCAGAGTAGAGAAGTTCAGAGTAGAGCAGATCACAGTAGAGTATATCAGAGTAGAGACAGAGTAGGATGAAGTAAAGATGAACAGAGTAGAGTTGAATAGATGACAGTAGAGGAAGCGATAGTCCTTTGAGAGCAGAGCAGAATACATAAGAGTAAGGTAGAACAATAACAGAAAGACTTCAAATATAATACAGTCATGTTCACATGACAGCATAACTAAATTAAAAAGTCTGCTGTAGTCGTTAGGTTTAAAAGCCTGATAATGCCTACTTAATGATTTCCTGCTGTTTTAAAATCAATAAATTTGCCCCAGGCAATGGGAAAGTACAATGCTAATGTTGTTCTACCACAGTTAATGATTAAACATTTAACAATCAGTAACTGTATCTACACTGAATGTGTGTGAATATATATATTTATATTAGAACTGTCAAAATTAATATATTTTGTTAATGTTTAGGTCAGCCGCGTGTGACGCCGTGTGCCGCAAAACAATTGCCTGAAGGATCTTTGAGAAAGTAAAAGTAATCTGCACGATTTGCAAAGCCAAAATTGAATTACCTCATAACTAATTAGTCTTTGAAATATCACATCAAAGCAGAAGACCCTACCGAGACTACAGCGCGTGGAGTGTGGTCGAGAGACACCTCTTATAAATGACCCTCAGAGGAACACACAGGAACAACAGGATTTGTTCACTAGCTTTTTAGAGCAGAGGTCTTCAACAGGGTTCCGCGACCCCTAGGGGGTCCGCAGAGGTACTGCATTTTTTTATATTCCCCCCCCCTCAATTTTTGCCACAAATTGAAATGTCTTTAATTACACGTTAACATTATTAATGAATATTTGAATATCTTAGCATTGAATGCAAAATAACAAGGTTTATACATGGCACTATGGGACCAGTTATATAAAACACAATTTTAGTAGGGGGTCCAAGAAAAAGTAGGGGGTCCCAGTTTGGAGGCCCTTGGCCTGAAAAACTTTGAAGACCCCTGCTTTAGAGAGTCAGTGAGCTACACAGCGTAGCATTATACTACGTTTCCTGGAAGCCTAACCGTCACTCAGACGCGGACATTAAATAAACTGCTGCTCAGATGGAGCTTCACCCTCAACAAACACCTCAGTGTTACACTATAAGCGTCCGAAAAGCCCAACTTTCTTGCTCGACACCGCAGCCCAAACAGTGCTCCACCCGTCCAAACAAACTGCTCCGCCAGGGGCCCTCAGCCGTGACGTCAGACTACCTCTAAGCGTCATGAACAGAGAACGCCAGCTGCGTGTGCAGCAGAGTGGGAACATAGGATTTTACCCCTGTTTCTATAAATTGGGGACTTATTTCAGTAACTGATAAAATGGCATAGATTACTATGTTGACGATCATATAAGACAAATGACCACCTTTTAAAACCAAAAAAGGGTGATTTTGGGTTCACTGGCTCTTTATATACAGTATATATATATAGTATATATATATATACTTATATACATGTTCTGAATAGTTCAGTTCAGGATAACATCAACTGTTTATAAGACGCACGGCTAATTAGCAGATGCATTTGGAGCCTTTTCCATCTGCATGTACTGGTAATCATCCCGGATTTGACCATATTTTTCTGGGAACCCAAAGCTTTCAAATACACCAAAGTCAAGCATGCAAACTGCCAATTTTCTCACATTAAAATCAAAATGTTCTTATGTTTGGCTCCGCAGATGCATGAACAAATCTTAAAGGACGGCAGTGAGGTACCTGGCTTGTTGGCCATGCTCAGTGTGTTTGTTGATCCGTGTTCAGACTCACCCCTGTTGAATGGTGAAGTGGCCGTGAGGGTCCCCACTCACAATGTTGTAGGTGATGGGGTCGCTCTCACGATCCGTTGCCTAAAAACACAAAGGAGCAAAGGAGCAATGGAGTGAAGTTTTGTGTTTGTACATGTCTCGCAAGTGTATGTGCTTGAGTCAGCTGTATTTGTGTGGGTAAGATGGATGTTTAGTGATGCATGTGTCTGAGTGTGTGTGTGTGTTTACCTGTAGATTCAGCAGGGTGGCTCCGGTCCTCATAGCCTCACTGATCTCCAGGCTGAACTGTTGCCGCGGGAAACGTGGAGGACTCTGGTTGTTAGGGGGCAAGACGTCGATGTACACCGTAGTGATCGATGACCTAGAGAGAGAGCGAGAGCAAGAGCAAGAGAGAGAGATTAGTATTAAATATGTTTTAGAATTGATTAATTGACAGTCTCACAGACATAGATAGATGGACAGGAAAGTCTTATGCAGGATCCAATATTTTTGAGTGAGTGCATTAGGAGGAGCTGTCAAACCATCCTTGGTCAAATGAGAGCGTCATTGTGGTCGACAGGAAACCACAAACTTATAAAAACATAGAAGCTTTAAAAACATAAAAGCTGAACACAGGGTGGTGAGGGAAAAGTGTGAGATTAAGCCAAAAGCGTCTGAAAACCTTGATAGGTTTTTTTGCCATCAGCAGGGAGCAAATTATAAATAAATTGATATAATCATCACCCAAGTAGTACAGGCTCTGGTCAGAAGCCAGGGGATGCAAAAAGGGCCGTCTTGTGGGCGCATTCAAAATAAATCCCATTGAGTTGGTCGTTAAATGATGACCCATTCCTACATTTGCACCGTGGCACACGTTGACCAAGGTTCACTAGCGAGACTAAATCAATCAATCAAAACGAATACATTGATGAAGCAGAGAGAGAGAGAGAGAAACAAAGAGAGAGAGAGAGCGAGAGAGAGAGGAGAGAGAGAGAGAGAGAGAGAGAGAGAGAGAGAGAGAGAGAGAGAGAGAGAGAGAGAGAGAGAGAGAGCGAGAGCGAGAGAGCGAGAGAGAGAGAGAGAGAGCGAGAGCGAGAGAGAGAGAGAGAGAGAGAGGCTAAAGGAGGGTAGCACAGCGGGTGACTTAATGTGTGTGTGGGGGAGTTCAGCTGAGTTCAGTTTGAATGAGCATGGAGAATGATTGTTCGGGGGGGGATTTGTTGTATTCAACGTGTTGAGGCAGTCAATATCGCTGTCAAGCCAACACCTGCAGGGGGTGGACATAGGCGTACGAGACTGAAGTGTTTGACAACGTTCCGTCTGGCAAGCTTTGACCAGGTTCAAGGTGAGGAGCGGGAGGCGTCAGTGCTTTAGTCTCATTCCTCCATTTGTATCTAACCCTCTGGAAGAACGGCCATATATTCTGCTCTGGTACAGAAAGGTTGCAGTGCTTTCCTGAATGGCAGGTTTTTACTGATACATTTCTAATGTGTATATTACGCCAGTAAATGTGGCGTAAATGCAGTCAAATTGTTTCAGCGGAGGAAAATGCAATGTCTATTACCTCTGTGATTCCTCAAACTAAATACATAACTGAAAACCTGACCTAATTAACACAACATTCTTGCTTACTTTTCAGTGATCCTTCAAGTGTGCAGCATTATTACATTTTAATATTTTGGACTAAACTGAACTTTATTTTTAGAACTTTTTTTTACCTTGCAGCCATTATTTCTATGCTTCTTTTTCATGATAATGTTCTTCTGTCATACAGATACATCATGTTTATATGACTCAATTACAATTACACACAAATAATTGCAAATGTAATTTGCTCTTTTCAGTGGTACACTTGCATCAAGTAGGAATTGGATGATTATAACTTCATCCAAAAGCAATAATTAATTCTGGAAAACTGATAAACTTTCAAAGTCACATTTGCTTCCGTTTAATTGATTTTCAATTACACTAAAACAATTCGGCAGAAAAACAGATGAGGCAACCATTTAAAATGCAAATGAATAGAAAAAGGGATCCCAATTATTTTTTACAAAAATGAAGTAGGAAGCTTACATTTAATGCAATGTTTGACCTGTTGTTTAACGAAAGTCCTATTGATATGCTGTTTAAATTCACTGAGAAGAATAACAAGCACTGGGCTTCATGGTGGCCAACCAAAACAAGCAATGACAGGCGGCCATCTATTTAAAAATACATTAGTCTTTACATGAAGTTTTGCTGTTATCCCGTGTTGTCCCGCTCGTCAACCTCAACGTCGAAACCCACTTTATCCAATGTTGGTTAAGCCTCCGCAGCGAGGGGAACACCCTCAATCCCGCCTCCAGAAAAAGTTTAAACTGAGTGGGATACGGTGAATTGGCTTTGACATTCTTCTCCTTTAGTTTCTTTATCACCTCAGACTTGTTTCCTCTTTCTTTGCATGTCGGTGAGTAATCCTGGTCAGAATACACCCTCTGGCCCTGGAATTGGATGTCCTGCTGTTTCCATGCCTCTAGCAGTACTGTCTCTTTCACGCTGAAGTCCGGAATAGCACAGTAATGGATCTCTGCAGAGGATTGGCATCCTTCGGTTTCGGAGCGAGGGCTCTGTGCGTTCCCTGCAGTTTAACAAGTCCTCCTGCAGCTCCAGCTTAGAAAGAGTCAGTTACAAACAAATGTTGCGCCGGAGTCGGTTTTCACCTTTCACATTTAGCAGTTTGGTATCACTCGTTCTTTCTTGACGTATGTTTCGGTCTTCCGTGGCGCCTATATGGTTTTCCGCTGCTGTAAATTTTCCGGCCATTTTCTCCATTTGCTGCTTTACCATGGATGATTGCAGTCGGTTGAGGGCTACTTTATTGTCTTAGAAATAATCACTATTTTCCCGTCTAAGTTTTTTCTCCACTCTGCTAGTATCCCCCCCGGTTCTCTATCTGAATTATTGCTAGACGGAGGCCTTATGGCGTCGTTGCAGCTAGGGTTAGCCAGTTCGGCCATGATTTAATTTTGTCGGGTTTTCCTGTTTAAGAGTCATTCTTGCTCGCTTTCTGACTAGCACTCACCATTGTAGAACAATATTTTTGCAGTCTAGTGTGATAAATCTCTGTTTTGGGCTATTTTAATGAAGGGTCTGGTGGAGTTGGGTATTCAAGAGTCTGCCTTAGTCATGGTGTAGCCGAGAGTCCCCAACATACCTTCTACTGTCCAGGTGGACGTGTGTACTGTGGGTAATTTATTACATTTATTTACATTTACATTTATTTAGCGATAGAGAGGGTTTGATTTATTTTTTATGAATAAATTAAATGCTATTTGGGCCTTATTCAAAGGTCTTGTACTGTTGTGGGGGAATGGACCCACAACCCCAGCAGGGGCATTTTATTGCAAGTATGAAATAAAGAAGCAATTTCGAAGTAAATCAAGTATGAAAAGTGCTATATAAATAAATGTTGCCTTGCCTTGCCTAAAAGTGGTTTCACATTTGATGGTCCTTTTTATCCTCCTAATTTTTTAATCCACCCATTTGATCCGTTTCATCTATCACTTCCCCTCTTATTCCTCGTCCTTCTTGCTCTCTCTCTTTCTGTCCCTCTTATCGAGGCACAGCTTTGAATAAATATGTATTGTGACCTATTCCTTTTCCATCTGGTGTCAGATATAATCACATACCTACTGTTCCCTCTCTTGTAGAATCACCGGCACAAGGACACACTCGTAAGAAGGGCTTTGTGAATGGCTTCATCCTTGACAGCGAGTTCAAACTTTCCAAATATGCTATATATGCTTTCTAAAACGCTTTCAGCCCAAGCTGCTTACTGGTGAGGCCGAGAACAATCAACGCCACAATCATTAATGGGGCAAGTACAGAGAATCTGGCACAAAAAGTGCTGTTATGTCAGGTTTCTTGATTGATTTCAATGAGTAAGAGAATCAGAATAAACTGCTACTCTCCAGTCTTAATGACAAACTGGAGTTTGTCATTAAGACTGGAGAGTAGCAGTTTATTCTGATTCTCTTACTCCACGCCAGGAGTCGCAAAGAGATGTCACTCTTTTAAATTATTAAAAAAGTGTAGGGTGCAACCACTCAAATGGTGTGACTCTATTTTGAGCTCCACTAGTCAATATCTGAAGCCATCGAGGTTTGACTCTGGTTTAAAAATCATTGAACAATGTGTTAATGTTCAAAGGTGTGCCAGCAGTGTAATCAACTTGTCAATGTCAGGTCTAGTGGTGTCAGTATGTAGAAAACAATTGAATTGATATCTAAAAGGTTTGGTGGTGTGACTGTGTTTTAGAAGACAACTAGACAATGCCTGGTCTCAGCGGAGCAGGTTATCCCATTCCTGGACCAAATGGGGTTACTCTATGGCCGGGGAACCAGACAAATCTGAAACCTATTGTTTATTTTCCTCTGGCATAAGCATCTGGTCCGACTCACGTCAAGACCTGGAGCGGTTTGTGCCAATCACAACCATTGATTTAATATTATATAGGGCGGGTTGTAATCGTTGAGTGTAAAGGCCTATTCACACACTACGGTAAATACGGATAGGATGCCTTTCGTCCGGTCCCGGAGGTCGTTTCATCCGTTAGTGGGCCCGTCGCCTCTGAGCTTACGAATCGGGAGTGCTCCGGAAGAAACAGAGCAATACCAACGGAAATCGAGGCGGCAGAGTAAGAAGTCCAACCATTTGTGAAAATATATAGAGTAGTATAATATCTGATACGTATATTTATTGTATTTAACGTTTTATACTTGTATTATACTATATACCTGACCTTTTTGTTTTATTGTTCACCTGCTTTGGCAATGAGTTGTAACTGGTCATTTAAAAATGGCACAACATTTTAAGGAGAGAATCTGCTGGTTGGTGAGGGGTGTCACATGCCACCGCCGCGTAGGCCTACACTTTTTGCACTTTTTTCGCAGATTTCGGATGACACATAGAAAAATCATCTCCTCTAGGGATGCCATATTTGCGATCGTCTATGCCGGTAATTTGTGACACGACAGTCACTGCCCTCTTGAGGATGTATTGCGTAACATCCATAACAACACTGAAACCGGACGGAGGTATGAAGGGTAGTCCCGGAGAGAATGTTTGGTACAGACGAACGAATTTCGTCCGAATCCGAGAGGTATGAATCGGCCTTAAAGAGGAGCGCTATATTTGAGGGCTGTTAAGGCACATAAGCAACTAAGATGGCTACTTTTGATGTGTGTCATGTTTCATGGGTCTGATTTGTTGTAGGTCTGTCTAGTTGATAACGCCCCGTGGAGATAAGAATTACACAGAGGTTTCAGAAGAACACGCATTTGCAAGGTTGCCTGGCCATGTCAGGCTGCTCTACTTTCCATGTCCAACCAAACAGAAACGTGAGTGGTAAGCTGGAGCTCTAACAGGGGAGATTTTAATAAATGTAACTTAATTAAATTTCTACGTTGGCCTGTCTACACGGTGATGATTGAAAACCTTTACAAACTCTTTCTCTAAGAATCTTGGGTCAGTAAAATATATTTAGCATTGTCCTCACATCGGCTACTGGAAACATTGCTGGCTGGGTTTCTTCAGGCTGTTTTTGCCCTCCTTTGTCAACATGATTGGTCAAAACCAACACAAAGCCAAAGAAAGTGAAATGCTCCGCTCATCCAGGTTTGAACTAGTCTTCTATCAGAATCTAGATGATTTATCTAAAGTCTGATTTGTGAAGGCGCATTGGAAGGTCACAAAAGATAAGAAAAGTGCCAGGCAAAAGAGGTTTGGCGACGACTGCTGTTGTGTTGTAGCAACACACCAGTTTCGAACAGATCTGGTTTCCTGTTATGGTTTGTTCAACTGCCTGCTGATTTCGGTTCTCAACACTGCAGGATCATGTACGTTGAAAACATCCGTTTCGAACTGTGACGCTATGGTGTTGGCTTTGATGTCCAGTCCTGTTCCGTTTACATTGGCTGCAATGTGACTTTTTTCACTCTTTGAGGAGATTAAAGCCAAGCTAAACTCAATACACTCAATACTCATTGAAGGCCAAACTTTCTGCCACAATCTCCCACTCTATCTGCATCTATAAGTCTCTTTTCTCTTTCTGATTACATTGGGCCTTCACCTGAGCTGACCCACTCTTTTACTCTTACGTGCAGGGACACAGCCAGCAATCTGTTCAAACTTTGTGAACTCGCAGTGCATCGACTTGGTGATGGAGGCCGGAGGGGAGAAAGTGTGACGTTTGATTCTAAGCCCCTCATTGTCCGGCGACCAAGTCAATAGGAGATGGAGAACCAGGAGGAGGAGGAGGAGCAGGAGGAGAATGAGGAAAACACAGAAAATAAGAGTTCTTGTGGTTTAGGTCAATGAGTTCTACTACAGGATCTCAGTGTAGATTATATCCAATGCTTTTCCATCCAATCCAACAGAGGAAAACATTGGACGGCTACTCGGACGTGGAAGAGCTGTGAGCTGCCGTGGATCACTAAATCAATTATTATCAATAATTCAAATCAAATCAACTGTTATCGCAATACAAGGTGCTTAACAATACAATGTAAAAAAAGAAAAAGAAAGAAAGAAAGAATACAGACGAAGAGAATACTGAGCTAAACAGGTTTGTTTTAAGGTTTCTTTTAAAAGTGTTCACAGATTGTGACGTCCTCAGCTCCTCCGGCAGGCTGTTCCAGAGGCGAGGACCACTAAATGCAGCCCCCCCATAGGTCTCTGTCCTCCCCCGGGGAGCAGAGCCTGAGTGATCTAGATGGAGCACACATCAGCATGTCTGCAGCAAGTATTCGGGAATAATCTATTGAGTGGTTTGAGAAACAATAAAAGGATTTTATAATCTATTCCAAAACTGACGGGCAACCAATGAAGGGGCTTTAGGATAAGTGAGATGCGTGCTCTCCTTCTGATCTTGGTCAGTACACGTGCTTCTGATTTCTGAATCCTCTGTAGCTTATTCATAGCATTCTTAGGTAGACCAGGTAGGAGAGCATCACAGTAATCAAGCCTGCTAGAAATAAAAGCATGTCTCTCTCGGTCTCTCGGTATCTACCTGGATGAGAAACGGTTGCACTTTAGCAATATTACTCCATCCATCCATTCAGCCATCCATCAGTTTATCCATCACGCTATCTATCGACTCATCAATCCCCCCATCCTTCTATCCATCACATCATTTATTCATTCATCCACCCATCCCTCGATCCATCCAAACATCCTAATCAGCGAATCCACACACCTTGTCCAAAATACTGGTAGGGATTTTGAGCTTTCAAATTCAAACTCAATATACATTGTGGCACTTATTATTTTTGACTGAAGCATAGATATTTATGCTTGTCCATAATTCAAACCAAAATGAATGTACACATACTGTATGTTAAATAATCCGGAGCTTCATCTTTTCAGCATGATATTACAAATGTGGGTTATGAGCAATGTAATGTCCTTGAAAAAAAAGGATTAGTAAAAATGGAAGTTGCTTCCTCACTGAACAAATATGTTGCTTATCTGTTGTTCATTCTGGTCAATTGAGATTCTCATTTATGAATCAATCTGTGATCATTTGTATCTGAGATACTTATCCTTAGAGTTTCTCAGAAGTAATGAAGAGGGGAAAAATAGATGGATTTGTATGTAGGTTTAGCCAAAACAAATTGGCTAAATTAAGGTATAATCTTTTTCAATATTTAAGTAGTAGGATAAACAGAGGAGATCTCATCATTGAATACAGCTGGTCTCAATAATGTTTTGGTTTTAATAAAGAGGAAAATGTGAGACGAGTCTAGGACTTTCATTCGACAAATCTGAAAAGTGTGAGCCCTACAAGATATCTAATTATTCTAAGTCCAGTGTTTCTTCCTCATCTGATTTATTTCTCTAAAATGTGCAATTGATGTAATTAACAATCCCTGTATATGAGGACCCATGTGTGATATATTAGAAACAATTAAAAATTAAATTAACTAACAGTATGTAGAAACGTCTGTTGCCTCATGACCCAAGGTGGCTTTTACTGGGCTCCCACAACGACCAGGACATAGAGTTGAAACCAGTTATTGCATAGTTTTAGAGTGCATCGATACATAGGGCAAATGTCTCAGATCTCTCAAATGTATGGTGATGGCTGTTTTAACCTGAGCACATTGATTGCTAAATGCACAACATGTGTGCAACCTCACCCAACCCACGCACATACACCCCACTGTATTATAATTTGCTGTAAAAACAAGAAATAACACTAAAAAAATCTGTTTAAGATTGTCCCAACTGATTTCCCCATGCTTCAATTAAATAAATAAAAATTCCCAGATCATGCCATAACAGACTTTTACACACAGATAACCAATGCTCATTCTTGTCAGGAAAACAATGATTTGTCGAGAACTAACTTAATTAGAGCTTTAGGGACTTAATCTTGAGGACATTTTACAGGGCACACCCAGTCATTATGGGAATTGCAAAAGAAGATTATTTTTACAGTTGTTTATAGCAATGAAACAGGGGCTAACTGGGCACTTATCAATGATTGAATCTGCAGGTTATTTTTTGCCTCGAGATACTGTCACAATGGTACTGGCTTTAATGCTTTGCCCCTACTGGAAATCTCTGTCCACACAAATGTTGTTTCTCTTGAGATTGTATTGGGTGGAGTTGTATTCCTTGACCTGACATCTATGCCCGGCATCATGTTTGCTGCTCATTTCCTCATTTTGAAATAGGCACGTACATTAAATAACGTGAATGCTGTGCAAAATTAACTCTAAAACATTACATAACGTTAAAAGACCATTTATCTGGTGCATCTCATTTGGGTGAATTGTTTGCCTTTACGACTTTCATATACGATTATGTGAGTGGCACGCAGATTTGTATCTGATAAATGGAGACATAACGGTGCATGGAATTGCTTCCATCATATCGAGACTAATTGGCAAGCTTGTACGAGAATGTAGATAACTCATACAGTGCAGCACTGTGAGACATGGTGTTTTTTTCAGGAGTGACAATTGAGATAAATGAAAAATTCACAAAATCTCTACTTGGTCTTGACTAGTGCTAATTTTGTCCAGGACATGTTAATGTGACACAAAGAAGATTTCATCTTGAATTTGACTTTGCTATTGGTTACGAGCAAAGGCAGCAACGTTCTGTAAAGCCACGGGACCCACGCACTAACACAGCGCTAATACCGCGCTAACACTGCGTTATCACAGCATTAACACATCAACACAGTGCTCACACAGCACTAACACAGTGCTAACACACCGCTAACACAGTGCTCACACAGCACTAACACAGCGCTAACACAGCGCTAATACAGCGCTAACACAGCGCTAACACATTTAAATTTAGATTTCGGGCATTTAGCAGACGCTTTTATCCAAAGCGACTTACAATAAGTACATTTGTTATAAGATACATCGCTGTCAGTACAGAAAGGATGTTCATAGAACCAAGTGCAACAATTGCTAGGCTAACCAATTCCCCGTGTTACAGCAACGATAGCAGCTACTGCAGTTGCTACACAGTCAAGTACTATAATACAATACAATACAACACAATACAATACAGTGTACATGGTGGCCAGAAGTAGGAGGGTTGCTACGCAGAGTCGAGGTGCACTCTGAACAGGTGAGTCTTGAGTCTATTTTATAAGATAGTGAGTGATTCTGCGGTCCTGAGGACGGCAGGAAGCTCGTTCCACCACTGAGTTCCCAAAACCGAGAAAAGTTGTGACTTTGCTGAACGACCTTTGCTAGCTCTGCGCAATGGCGGTACCAGACGTCCAGCTGAGTTAGTTGAGCGGAGGGATCGAGCTGGGGTGTGTGACTTTAGCAATGCTTGGAGGTAGGCAGGGGCAGTTCCATCGATTGCCTTGTATGCCAGAACCATCGTCTTCGTGGAGGTCCCAGAAGAGGGGGGTCACATGGGATAACTTCGGTAGGTTGAACACGAGGCGCGCTGCCACATTCTGGATGCGCTGCAAAGGTTTAATCGCAGAGGCAGGAAGTCCAGCCAGGAGTGAGTTGCAGTAGTCGAGGTGGGAGATGACCAGTGATTGGACTAGAAGCTGAGCTGCTTCACTTGTGAGGAAGGGCCGAATTCTGCGGATGTTGTAAAGTGCAAATCTGCAGGATCGGGCCACCACAGTGACGTTTGAGGTGCAGCATAACTGTCCAATACCACACCGAGGTTTCTGGCAGTTGGAGAAGGAGATACAGTAAGTCCATGTGTGGGCAATCTTTCCCTGGGATTAGGAGGAGCTCGGTTTTGTTGAGGTTAAGCCTCAGGTGATGGGCAGTTGTCCAGGTGCTGGCATCCGCCAGACATTCCGATATGCGTGTTGCAATCAGGGCTTTATCAGATGAAGGGAAAGAGAGAAATAGCTGAGTGTCGTCAGCCTAGCAGTGATAGGAAAAGCTGTGTGATGCAATTACAGAGCCCAGAGATCTGGTATAGAGGGAGAACAGAAGAGGCCCTAGTACAGAGCCTTGAGGTACACCAGTTTCAAGCGTGCAAGGTTTGGACAAGGAGCCATTCCATGTCACTTGATAGGTGCGATTCATCAGGTAGGATTTGAACCAGGAAAGAGCAGATTCAGCGATGCCAAGTTCGGCAAGAGTGGCAAGGAGGATCTGATGGTTCAACGTGTCAAATGCTGCAGACAGGTCGAGGAGAATGAGAACCGAGGAGAATGAGAACCGATGAGAGGGACGAGGCTCTGGCAGCACGGAGGGACTCAATCACCACGAGGAGAGCTGTCTCAGTGGAGTGTGCCTTCTTGAAGCCTGACTGGTGAGGGTCAAGCAGGTTGATAGATGAGAGATAGGAGAGACAGTTGGTTAGCAATGGCATGTTCCAGTTTTTTAGAGAGGAATGAAAGAAGAGATACCGGTCTGTAGTTCTGGATGTCGGTGGTATTAAGAGTTGGTTTTTTGAGGAGAGGCTTTATTCTGGCAGTCTTGAAAGACGCAGGAACAATGCCTCTGAAATGAGGACGGAGTTGATAAATGAGGTGAGAAATGCCAGGATGTCGCTTGAGACATCCTGGAGGAGAGAGGAGGGGATAGCGTCAAGGAGGCAGTTGGTGGCATGGTTAGATGTTATTATTCTGTTGACTTCGTCAGAGGTGAGAGGGCTAAATTGGGTAAAGACAGAGGAGGGGATTGGCGGAGGGAGGATGGAGGCAGGGATAAAAGAGGAGCTAATGTCCTTCACTTTCTGGGTAAAGTAGGTAACAAAGTCATCAGCGGTGAGGCATGAAGGAGGTGGGGGTGAGGGAGGGTTGAGGAGGATTGAGAACAGGGAGAACAGTTTCCTGGGGTTTGAGGCAGAGGAGTTGATTTTGGTCCGGTAGAAGGCAGATTTGGTTGGTTAGTTCAGGTGAGTGCAACTTCTCTGGCAGGTTGTTGAAGTCACTGAGGATAACGAGTGGTGTGCCATCCTCAGGAAAGCAGCTGAGGAGGGCATCCATCTCATCATAGAAGTCACGGAGGGGACCCGGAGGACGGTAGATCACCACAATGGAGAGCTTGATAGGAATGGTGATAGTGACAGCGTGGAGTTCAAACGCAGATCTGGACAAGTGTTCTAGTGGAAGGACCTGGTAGGACCACATGGGCGAGATGAGGAGTCCGGTCCTTCCTCCTCACCCGGATGGTCTAGGGGTGTGCGAGAATGAGTAGACGGTGGAGAGGGCAGCAGGATTAGCAGAGTTCTCTGGAGTGTTCCAAGTCTCTGTCAGGGCCAGGAAGTGAAGGGTCATGAGGGACGCGTAGGCTGAAATCGAGTCCGCCGTCTTGACTGCCGATTGGCAGTTCCAGAGTCCTTCCATCACCTCAAGGTCAGTGTTAGCAAGGGTAGGTGGATGGCACAGATTAGATGGGTTACTGCCCTGAGCAGAGGAGCTGTGGTAACGCCGTCTACGGGTGGAAATCCTGACAATGAGTGAAGTACGACACATAGCTATAATAGGGCAGGTGGCTTTCCCGGGGCTTCCTCGAGGGACTGCCACAGATAGACTCCCTTAGTCTTTGTTTCCCGGGTCTTGACTCCCACAGAGAGACTCCCTTAGTCTTTGTTTCCCGGGTCTTGACTCCCACAGAGACTCCCTTAGTCTTTGTTTCCCGGGTCTTTTTTTGCTGGGTCCTGACGCTACAGCTGATTAATAGTAGCTAGCCCTTAAATGGGCAAGGTAGCTCAGGAAGACTTAGCTCCGCCCAACTATAAAGGCTTTTGTTCCCACCGTAAGTGGCAGAAACTAGCAAGAACGACCACTTAACTGATCACAACAGCACAGGCCTAAATCACACTGCAGTAACAGATGGAAAGTTAGAACAAGCAATCGTAATTCTAAACACTAGAAATTCGTAAAACACTAGAAATCTTAGTTACCAAACTCACCTCCAGCCAGATATGAGACAACCTACTTGAAAGACAAAATGTATTATACACAGCGTTAACACAGCGTTAACGCAGCGCTAAAACAGCACTCACACAGTGCTAACAGAGCGTTAACACAGCACTCACGTAGCGCTAACACAGCGCTAACACAGCGCTAACACAGCGCTAACACAGCGCTAACACAGCAGCTAACACAGCACTGACACAGTGCTAACAAGTTTGGGAGAAAAGCAAAAACAAAAAAAATACAGTTTAGCCTTTCTTCCTCTACAACAAAGACAAAGCGTCCTTGTATTTTGTGTACTTTTGTTTTTTATGATTTGTTTTGTTAGCATGTCAGACTGTGTGTCACACTTAATAATGCTACTTCAAGTTGCTTTTTTCCCCAAAAAAATAGAGACAGCGGCCCTTATTTGGAGCTGAAAGACGCTATAATTTTCCTTTCAACCGTCAGAAACAGAGCAGTTTTTTGGTAGAGATACCCTCTCATTAGGCTCTCTCTCTCTCTCTCTCTCTCTCTCTCTCTCTCTCTCTCTCTCTCTCTCTCTCTCTCTCTCTCTCTCTCTCTCTCTCTCTCTCTCTTCTCTCTCTCTCTCTCTCTCTCTCTCATATGTCGTTCTTTACCACTTGTCGCACTCGGAAACAAAGGGATGAAGAAGTTGTGAGAGAAGGAGGAGGCGTAGTGGAGATGGTTTGTTGTTGTGATGAAGAGTAGTGGGCGAGTGCGGGCTAGTAGACTCCAGGGAAACAACGGACAGACATTATATATTCACATATATATATACACACACATATATATATATACACACATATATATATATATATAATATATATATATATATATATATATATATATATATATATATATATATACATACGACTATATTTGACTATATTTCTGTCTATGTCTTCAATCTGCCCATCTGTATGTTCTATATATATATATATATATATATATATATATATATATATTATATATATATATATTATATATATATATATATAATATATAATATATATATATAGACATACAGATGGGCAGATTGAAGACATAGACAGAAATATAGTCAGTCAGACCAAACAGACCGGATTAAAGGTAGACAGACTGAAAGAAAAAAAATCAACAGACAGACAGGACTAAGACATTGACATAAAAACAATCAATCTGCTTCATACAGACAGGAGGAAAGGTGTACAGACAGCCTACCTTGTGTTGGGCTCCTCACAGCTGTCCATGGCCTCAACAGTCAGGGCGTAGCTCCGACCCACCGCAAGACTGACTCCTTTGGCAACAGTGATGACCCCAGTCCTGTAAGGTCATAGGTCGAAGGTATACAAAAATGCGATATTCCCATGGCTACGCTCTACTCTGTCCAGTACATGAACCCAGATTGTGCCGCACCATAACATTTTTCTTAGCTATTTTAATCTTTGAATAAAAGCATCTGCTAAATGACAAAATGTAAACCTATAAAGTCAATGTAGGGATTAAAGATGGCTGACTTCAGGGCGGTAGGTGGGTGCGTACGTTTGGTTGATGACGAAGTGTCCCAGGTCACCTGCCAGGATGCGATAGATCACCTCCCCGTTAGAACCTGCGTCCTCGTCTACTGCAGACAGCTGGGGAGGGGGAAATGCATGCACATATACACACACAATCAGGTGAACCTGCACATATACACAGACACACAGTCACATGCGCGCACAAACACACATACATAGACAAATGCATGTGCGCGCACAAACACACATACGCGGACAAATACATGCACGCATACACACACACCATACACCAAGCCAATGATTATGCTAAATAAGTAAAGCAAAGGTCCTAATGATGGATAATTGTGATGTTGTGTTTGTGTGTGTGTGTGTGTGTGTGTGTGTGTGTGTGTGTGTGTGTGTGTGTGTGTGTGTGTGTGTGTGTGTGTGTGTGTGTGTGTGTGTGTGTGTGTGTGTGTGTGTGTGTGTGTGTGTGTGTGTGTGTGTGTGTGTGTGTGTGTGTGTGTGTGTACCTGCAGGAAGGCGTCTGCAGGCAGCATGTCTGTGTACAGGTTGACATGGTAGGAGATGTTGGAGAACGTCGGGGTGTTGTCGTTGGCGTCCAGAACCTCTATCGTCACGGTAACCGGGAGACTCTCCTGTACGCCATCGGACGCTGTTACCTGTAAGGGGAGAGAGACAGTAAAATAAAGAAATAAAGCTAACAAAAGCAAGAAAAGCAAAAGAAAGAATGAAAAACTATCAAACAGTTGATGACTCCTTGATAGTACATCACCATTTTTTCACAATACAAAACGGGTGACGCAGCACTGAGTGACGAAAAAAGACTTATTCTCAACAAAAGCTTTGAATGCAATCGTTTGTTCTTCTTTCTTCTTCTACTTTGAGTTAAGACAGTGTCCAGTTGGTTCCACACTGGATCGATAGCAGAACCAACAGACCGATCTACATCAGCCGGCAGCCGTCTTTGTTGTTGTTGAAAAGGTCTCTTCGGCGCTCCTCTTCACCGTGCACGTATCCATCCCGCCTCACATTAGATAAATAGTTGAGATTGGTAAGTATCTCTCGTACTATGCAGAAATCTTTTTGTAATGGAGGGGAGCCAGACCTTATCTGCAGAGCAAATTAAACATGAGCAAAATGAGTCTATATCCAAGGCTAAGCCACCCTAGCCTCTATGACTTAGATGGTAACAAAACACACATTTTTAATGCTACAAAAAGTTATACTCATTTTATTAAGTTTTTTGCAACTCTAAAGCCCTTTTAAAGTTGACTTTGCCGAGCTGGGAGAGATATCCACATTATGGGATATGCCAAAGGTAAACAAAAGTCTTACATTATACTAAAGGTGAACAGTGTTGTTGCCGCGATGACAGCTCCGGTAAATCTGTCTCCTTGGCTTCTAGATAGCCTTGTTTTGGATTTCCTTTGAGCTCAAATGCTCTTATTGTTGGTCTTTTGTCAACTATTTTATTGTTGCAGGAGATACAAAAGCTTGTATCTCCTTACCTTGTGTGTGTCTAACCCGCTTACTTTCTTCTCCCTATCATTAACTCACTCATGTTCATAATAATAATAATAGAGTAGATGTATATGGATAAAGTCGACGGATGATCTATCTATCTATCTTTCCGCCATCTGTCTCTCTCCAGTTAATTTTCTGCTACAGTAGGTTGCGTGTTATTCTCCAGTCCGCATCGGCAGTTGGTCCAAGACAAACTCAACTGTTCAGCTTTGCAGTGCAGCCTTGCTCTATTCGTAACAAAGAACGGACACCAAAAGAGAAGGTAAGGCGGCCACCGAAAGGTTGCCAGTTCGATCCTGTGCTACTCCTAGATATGGGTTATGGTGTTCTGAGCAAGACACCTAAGCCTGCTTCCGTCGAGACCGGCTATTTTCTTGCCTGGCGGCAAGACTCCGCCGTCAGTGTGTGAATTTGTCTATGAACGCATGAGTGTAACTGGCTGAAGGTCAGGTACTAATTATGAAGCACTTCGAGCTGCCAACGGATAAAAAGTGCTAGATGAATGCATATCCATTTACCAAGTAAAAATTGCATATTCTAAGCGGAGACAATAAGCTGACCTTTGCCGTGACCTTAACATGAATACAAAAATAAAGCAATCCCCTTTCTTGGAAGATATATTGGTTCCATATTAGCCATAGCCCTCCTTTTCTCCTCGCCTTCTGTTTTTCAGTTGATACCAAACCCCAGACCCCTTTCCTTGTACATACACAAACAGCAACCGTCTTAACAGCATGCTCAGGCTCGGAGGAAACTCAACCTTCATCTGTCTTTTACTGAAGTCAAATTGCCGACGTGTTAGGAATCAGAGGGAATGCACCAGACCTCCTTCTGATGGCCTGAACTCTTATGAATATATATCCTAATATTGAAGCATCTCATCACACTGCAGACAAATGGCATAATCAATACCTCTTCTCGCCCCTCTCCATCTTTTTCACTCTTTCAGTTTATTTTCTTTTTCTACTTTACCTATGGTTTTAGAACGGTTTTTCGCTCTCTCTCTCTCTCTCTCTCTCTCTCTCTCTCTCTCTCTCTCTCTCTCTCTTCTCTCTCTCTCTCTCTCTCTCTCTCTTCTCTCTCGCTCTCTCTCTCTCTCTCTCTCTCTCTCTGGTCTGTCTCACTTTTTCCCTCTTTTGTTATCCGTCTGTCATTCTGTCTCTGTGGCTCTTACACTCTCCAGTACACTTCCCAGTGTCTCCCACCTTTATGTTGGGCGTTAGAAATCAAACGAAGCGACGGGAGATTAAAAAAAAGGAAGAACTGCTCTCACAATTCCACAGTGAAAGAGAAGAGTGTGCAGAGTCAATGAGGCCTGATGGCATGGAAGTGCAGGGCCCACACACACATACACAGGCACACAGACACACACTCACAGACACACACACACACACACACACACACACACACACACACACACACACACACACACACACACACACACACACACACACACACACACACACACAGACACACACACACACACACAAACACAGACACACGCACACAAAGGAGTGCAAAT
>OLKM01000952.1:65000-82500 GCA_900291075.1 Melanogrammus aeglefinus | reverse complement strand
TAATTAGGCTACTTCAGACCAACCCTTTTTAGATACACGCCGGGTGCAAGAGTCATTTTTCGCGCCGGTAAACTAGCGACATCGCCGTAGAACCGCCCACAAAGCTATTTGCGCTTGGCGCTTCTCACTTGCGTTTCAGACCGTTAAAATAGAGCCCTAACAGTGTATATCCTGTGTATCCTGCCAGCTCTACCACGTCACAAAGCAGATCAGATTTGCTGGACCAGCTGAGCTCGGGTTCTGGTGTATTGCACATGGTTTGTTTAGAATACAGATTAATTATCCAACATAATGGATGATTATCAAGTTTAAGAGATTCGTCAAGCTTTGCGTCATATTTCTGTTGAGCCATTTTCATATTTTGGACCTCCCATTGCAGAGGGGGGCCTCTGCAACACTGGCTTTTGGGGAAAAACTCAGTCGAGTTGTAGATAATACTTGAGTGAACCTTTCGGTATACAGACATCACTGAGGCTAGCAAGTTTATGATCAGAGAAAAAAAAAAGGGATATCCACTGAATAGCTGCCTGAATGGTCTTGGACCCTATGTCCAAACCTAAATGCAGCGGCCATACTGCATATGGGCTGCCTGCCTGCTGCCAGAACAGACCAAATCAGCACGGTTAACAGTGACTAACAGGCCGTTACTCTTTGAATGAGGCTATGCCTCAGCAGTTGTACGGAGACCATGGCCAAGGACCAAGCACACAGAGCCGAAGCGCATTCCGGATTTATGCGGCTGCTGGCCCAGCAAAAATCGGTGTGCCTCTTACAAAATAATAGATTTCTTGCATAGGAACATTGCAAAAAATGTAATATGCAGTGGGTCTGAGACAGAACCCCTGAGTGGCTGTCAATGAAGTTGATGTGAATAAAACTAACATCTGATACTTGTTTAAGGCCACAGATGACATACAGTTTCAGAGGATCTTAGGTGCGTTGTACATCACAACAGAGGTTTAATAACGATGTCAAAGTGTTTTAGGCTGTTTGGCTTCTTCTTTCTCTGAAAAAACGTAAGTTCTTCACAGTTTGATGTTAAACGTTCTGACAAATGTTTAACATCAGCATCAGCTTAATCACCACACATAAAACACTCAAACACCATGCAATTTGAAATCATCAGCATAAAATGCATTTGTGAGACAGATTTTCACGCCACTCAGCGAATACCTACGGGTGTAGCATTGACCGTCAGCTATAATGTAAACAGGCATATCAAAATTCATGTTAGCCATATAGATATTTAACGCTTTAGCTAACACATTTGCTAGCTAGTAAAAAATAATGTATCCTTCTCACACAGATCACCTACTTTTGTGATCGGATCCGCCAGTTACAATCACAGACTTTGCGTCCACACTGAATTTAACTCTGTGACCAGATCTGTGATCAGTTCCCTCTAAACTATTTAAAATCGTTTCTTGTAAAATTCTGCTGATTGCAATAGGAGCATCGTCTGTTCTTTCTAACTCTATGTTACGGATTAGTTGCGTCAGGAATGATCGGATCACAAAAGTCATACCAAACCATCATCCAACAATCCAAATCCAATCCACTCCAATTCCATGTGTTTTTTTTTGTTTTTTTCGAATGTTGGCGACAAGACAAAAAAGTATATAAGTAAAGCGATGTACTCGTTCAGGGTTATTTTGACCCAATGCAGCTATCAATCGCTTTATGTTGATGTCATAGCAACCATCAGCATTTTATCGTTAGTTGGCTATCATTGGTTTTTGACCAAACGTAGCTATCCTTTTTAGCCATTTATCATTTATAATTGACAAACTGTAGCCAAAGTTAGCTATCGTAGCTATCGGTTTTTTTTAGCTGGTCATAAAATAAAATGGACAACTACAGCAGAAGTTAGCTAATCACCATTAGTGATTTAATGCTGCATATTGACCAACTATAGACGGCGAAAGTAAAGTTGTATAATTTACATAATTCTTAAAGAAAAGGCAAGTTATAAATAACAGCGCTATCATAGCGGACACACCTCCTCGACGTCGTTGTCCAGCGCCACCAGAGCCAGCGGCGCCGAGAGGCCCGGGTCCAACGCCACCGTCGCCCCCACCGGGGACGCCTCGCTGACGTAACCATGGTACCCCGTCTCCAGGAAGTACGGCGCCTGGTTGTTCTCGTCCAACACCTCGATCTGGAGGTTGGCGAACGCCGGGAGAGGATGACCATTGTCCTGTTCAGCCTGCAAAGAGGTGAGGGGAATGGGAGAGGGAGGGAGTGAAGCAGGGGGAGAGAGAGAGAGAGAGAGAGAGAGAGAGAGAGAGAGAGAGAGAGAGAGAGGAGAGAGAGGAGAGAGAGAGAGAGAGGGAGATGATGGAGGAGAGGGAGAGAGGGTAATTTGATGGAGAGGAAGTGAGGGAGGGAGAGAGATGGAGGAAATATTGGGGGAGAAAGAGAGAGGGAAATTGATGGAGGGAGTGAGGGAGAGAGAGATGGAGGATATATTGGGAGAGAGAGAGAGAGAGAGAGAGAGAGAGAGAGAGAGAGAGAGAGAGAGAGAGAGAGAGAGAGAGAGAGAGAGAGAGGATATATTGGGGGAGAAAGAGAGGATTATTGATGGCGGGAGGGAGGGAGGGAGGGAGGGTATATATTGGGAGAGAAAGGGGAGACAGTGGACGAGACGGAAGAGATGCAGAGAGATTTGGATAGAGGAAGAGGAAGAGAGAAGAGAGCGAGAGCGAGAGAGAGAGAGAGAGAGAGAGAGAGAGAGAGAGAGAGAGAGAGAGAGAGAGAGAGAGAGAGAGAGAGAGAGAGAGAGAGAGAGAGAGAGAGAGAGGAGAGAGAGAGAGAGAGGGAGAGAGAGGTGAGGGTTAATGAAAGACAATGTGAAGGTGATCTTTGACAGTTGCGTTGGGGTGTGAGGACTTTGTAGCTGTACAGTACATTACAGTTCCAAGGCGGCACTGTGAGTGCTTGTCAGGATGAAGACAGACCTTTATATGAACATCCAGTCGGCCGGAAGGTGAGGATGTCCGGCGACTTACTTCGGGAGAAGTTTGGTAACTTTGCTGTGACTCCTTGTCCATTTGCAGGAGTCTGTCTGCCTGTCTGTCTGCCTGTCTGTCTGTCTACCTGCCTGTATATCTATTTCTCTTTCTATCTGTATGCCCAGCTGTCTGTCTGTCTGTCTGTCTGTCTGTCTGTCTGTCTGTCTGTCTGTCTGTCTGTCTGTCTGTCTGTCTGTCTACCTGCCTGGCCGCCTGCCAGTATCTCTGTTTGTCTATCTCTATCTATTTGTCTCTCTGTCTGTCTGTATGCCCGGCAGTGTTCAATATGTTATTATTGTCTTCCGGTCTTTTCCCAACTCTCCCTCTCTCCCTCCCTGTCTTCCTTAATTCCTTCATTCCTTGTTTAAGTGAAAGAGCAAAAACATTACCTCATCATTAACATACCAATACACCCACACACGCACATACCAGCACAAACCAAGCCGCCACAGATATATGCATCAATCTGACAAACACATAAAAAAACAAACACGCACACACACGCACACATGCACGCACACACACACACAAACGCACACACCAGAATGCCCTTTCCCGGTGATGTCTTTAGCAGTGCAACACATAACTTATAGAGCTAATGCTATTAGCAGCCTCAAGCTCTAATCAAGAAGAACACACCTGTGTCGACCCTGGCTGTGCCAATTTCTGCTAGTAAAAGCCTGTGCTACGATATAAGTTTAGCGTTTGGGAACTTAGAAATATATAATACGAAATTGTGCAACTTTGAGCATTCTGTCTTTGTTTGAGTTTTAATAGGGGCACTACAGAGTAAGAATTTGGTACATTTATTGTCAGGAGAGCCATTTGCTTAACGGGTTGAAGAAATGTTATGTTGCTATTATTCTGTCTGATTTACTGTTTGTTAATGTTTGGCGAGATAATTGTTTGATGGAACCCTCTATTGAAATCAATCCAGAGGAGGTTTATTGGCATGGGAAATTAACATTTACAATTTGCCAAAGAAGTTTAAAAATTAAACAAAAGAAAAATAAAGAACTCTGTTTTCAATGATACACGCAAAGATGCACCATAGATATACGGATGTAGATGCACACACAGAAACACACATACACACACAAGCACACACACTTAGACACCAAACACACACACTCACACTCACCTTAATGACCAGGTCGAACCTGCGGTGCAGTTCTCTGTCGATTGGGTTCAGCAGCACGAGCTCTGCTGTGGTGCTGTTCAGACTGAAGTACTCCACATACGACTCTGGCTTACCTACACACACACACACACACACACACACACACACACACACACACACACACACACACACACACACCACACACACACACACACACACACACACACACACACACACACACACACACACACACACACACACACACACACACACACACACACACACACACACACACACACCATGTGAACATTGCTTGAATGAATGCCAAATTAATGAATGAAACAGGAAGAAAAGAACTAAATGATAACCTCCATCTCTCTCGTCATCCCCCCTCCCTCTCACTGTCAGTCGACCTCTCCACGTCGCCTCTCTTCTTCTCCCACCTTCTGCTCTCCCCTACCACATCACTCCGCCCCACCTCTCCCTCTCACTCCCCCCCCCTCTCCTTAATATGCCGTTAGAAGGGAGTTCCTCCCAACAGCAGTGGTGTCAGTCTGCAAGTGATTGACGGCTACGAGTGCTTTGCCAGGGAGGAATGTGATTGGCCAACGACTCCGGGCTTTATAGAAGTTCGGAAGCATGAAATTGTAGAACGGTGAGTCTAATGCCCTATTCGCACGGGATTAGTATTACCTGGGGACCTCTGGTAATTTGTAAATTACCCCCCCACGTCTGTGTTTCTTGCGGCGCATTCGCACGGGATTAGTGAAGTCTGTTTTACTCGAATTTACTGACATCACGGCCCGGATGTGACGTCAAAACTGCGTGCACGTCGCAACCCATTGTCGTGTGTGCACGTCCATGCTTCTGCAGTGAGAAAGCGGCATGGCGGTGCGGAGGAAAAACATACATTGGGGCCGGGAAGAAACGCTGCAGCTGCTAGCTGTGTGGGGCGAGTCGCAATACCAGAGACAGTTTGAAAATATGGTCCACAACCACATGGTGTGGCAGAAAATTTACAGCGACCTCCTTGAATGGAACGGAGCCTGCTCTTTCTTCGAATGGGTCTCCAGCACCGATACGAGCCTGTGTTTGCACCTAAAACGCCTTCAAAAATGCCGCTCACAGTTTCCACCGCAGCCTCCATGTTTCCACCCGTACAGTATGGTTTCAACCGGGGAAGAAGTAGAAAAGGCACGCAATAAAAAACAAAAACAAACAAAAATGCCCCTCAATTACTGAGATGCAGATTCGCACGGGACTAGTTTTACCACGGGACGTCGGTCTTTGGTGAAATTATAGTAGGTAATTTGCGGGGGAATTTTTACCTACTTTTTTACTGACATGGCGCATTCGCACGGGATTAAGATCACCGACGTCCTCCGCAATTATTACAAATTACCTGAGGTCCCCAGGTAAAACTAATCCCGTGCGAATAGGGCTTAATAGTGTAATAGCATAGCAGTTAGGTGGGGGGGAGAACGTGACTACAGAGACAGTCATCAAGGGGCAGATAAGGGACACTGTATATAGTGGAGTAAGCCAGGGTAGGCCGTTGCGAGCACACCAACCGGAGTAAGCTTTATTTTGAAAGTGATTTTGATTTATGGTGGGATCTAATCTGATTAAGGGTGGTATGTGGGAATAATATAATTTAATTTCCGTTTCCGTCCTTTCATTCTTCAACCTACCAATGAGGATTGAGTACAGGATTCCCGGCCTATCAGAAGGAGGCTGGATGTTCCGGTCTTGGTCCACGGCCTGGATGGGCGGAGTCACGTTGACTGGGTTAACCCTCTCCTGCAGGTATGGGATAGATCACCATGGAAACAGACGCAATCAGAAAACAAGATACGTTTGATGAGAAGATACCGATTGGATAAAAGCCTGTGCAACGAACAATAGATAAGATGTAAGAAATACATAAGATGTACTGCAACAAATCGTGCATATGTATTCCGAACGACAAACCATGTATGTGAGCTTTAATATCCAGTAGTACAAACAGCTTAATGCGGGAAATACATGTAATTAACATCCTGCCTACTCGCTATTTTCATATTACTTTTCCAGCTCTCCTGTGATCACTCTCTCCGTTCCTACTTTCCTCCCCCTCCCGTTCCCTCTCTCTGCCTGCCTCCTCCGTCTCTTCCTCACTCCCTCTCCCCCTCCCTCCCTCCCTCCCTCCCTCCCTCCCTAGGTGTAAATTACAGAGATCTTGGAAGTGTATCACCCCCCTGCAAGCGGGTGAATCTCTCTTAGTTTGAAGAAGGGTTTCATTAGTAGAATGAGCGGCACTGAGGTGGAATTTCATTTACCCCCCTAACGGCCGAACACATTCGTCTGCTGCCTACATCTGCATCCTCCCACCTTAACTCCCCAAAGACAGCGTGCGAGAGAGGGTCTTTGACAAAGTGCGAGAGAGGGTCTGTAGACGGAAGGGGAGGGAGGGGATTGCGATGACATGCAAGGTTTAGTTGGGAGTTTATCGAATCCATCCAACGTGGGTTTTGTAAATGCAACACAACCCACGCACAACCATGAGAGGGAGGCAAGCTAAGAATTGGGGAATTGTTAGCAAACAAACGCTTTCCGCTTGATATTTTGGGATCAAAAGATTGGTTGATTGCACTTGTATTCCACCAAAGTGTTAAACAAACTGGACGGTATACAAAATGACTGCACCTAAAGCTTTTGTTCAGGAGAAAGATGTCTCTGCTGCAAAAAGGTGGTCGGTTAAAAGAACCAAAAAATCATCACTCAACACTACGTTACACGTTCCATTGGTATGATTGGTTGTAGGCCATCCAATTGCGTTCAGAGACAATTTGGGTCTGCTTCCATTGGTGACACCCATTGGAAATTGAAAATGCATGGAGAGGTTCCAGACTAATGGCAGTTTGCAATTTGTCTGGCGATCGCAGATGCGCAGCTCATTTGAATTCTTTCATATATTTGCATGGTGAGCCATATCTTTCATCACATATTCACCAAAAGCCCAGTCGTGCTTAATATAGAGACAAGAAAGACCTTGCAAGATAGCCTGGCAAAGCCAATATACTATGTTCTGGGATCATTGTATCACACCTCTCTCCCTCTCTCCTATACCATGCTTACCCTCTCTCTCTCTCTCTTGCCCTCTCTCTTTCTATCTCCTCGCAACTCACCCTCATTCTTCCCCATTTCTCTTTCTATCCCATTTCTGTGGTCGACCTTGCCCTTTCATCTTTGTCGCCCCGTCTACCGATTCCTTTGGTTCCAACGCACAAAGCATACTTTTATTCTTCGTCCATTGGATCCTCCTGATGTGGTTTGATTGTGCCTACACGTATGATTTCTCGATTTGCACCTGTGTACCTATGTGCTATGTGTATGGATGCGTATGCGGGTGTTTTTGCTTTTAGTCTCATTGGGAATTCTCTTGCCTGCTCTGAGCTGTAGAGCCCTTTGGTCGACGTGAGATTATTTTAAATGTGCCTGAAAAACATGAATTGGACTTGACTGGACTCTCTCTTCCATTTCTCTAGCGCCATTCCTCCCTTTCTATCAATCTTTCCCTCTCCCTCTCCTAATCTCTCTCTCTATTTTTTCATTAAAGAGCCAGTGAACCCAAAAACACATTTATTTAGCTTTAACCATGGTAATAAGTCGTAATAATAATATGTAATATGAGGTAATATGATCGTCAAAATATGCCATTTTATCACTGCCACTGAAATAAGTTCCTCATTTAGCTAATAAGGGGTGTTTATCTGTTATTGCCTTTATCCTCAAAAACACTGTTTGAATGTTCCACTCTGAAGGGAACGCAGGCGGTGTCCTTTAGTGACGTCTGAGTGACGTGTGGCCAGCAACACACATTGACTGCAACGTCCGAGGGAAATCATTGTGTTCGAATTTCAGCTTAAACAGTTCACTGGCTTTTTTAACTTCAACGACTTCTTAAAACAAAAAGTCCACTGAAAACAGATCACTGAGCCTCAGGTAGCTCTCCAGAGGCAGGACAGCGGGATCTCAGCTCAAGAGTCACAGACAGAAGAACAAGGAGTCCACGTCCTTCTTCTCATGTCTAATGTGAGAATGTCGTTCTCACGTCAAAAAGAACAAGGAATCCAACAAAAATGACAGCACTGTCCGTGCCCTGCGGAAGCTCATACCTTCGAGGCTTCTTTAAATGTCGTGTTCACCGTTTGTAAGCGTATTTATTCTGGATTTGTACAAGGACTGATGAAACCTCTATGAGAACAGTAAAGCCGTGCTCACACCAAATCTTTAATTTACGTTACTCACACAAGTTTGATAAATGGCGCCGCACAAAAACGTTGATTCACTCTTGGCATAATGCACCTTCGATGTAGCCAGAGTCATGAGGAACCCTCCTGTAGTCCTGGATGTGATTCATCTACATTCACTGTGACGTTAGAGTAAAGTTGCTGCTAAATTACTTAACGGGAGTGGATGCAGGTAGCTGGTTTGCTTGGAGGAATGGAACTGTGTTTTTACAATGTCCTCTCTTCTTATTGTGAACAATGGTTCTAAATTTGGCTATATGGCTTTACCCCTTCTTGGCCATGTCAGAGGCGTTTGCTGTGAGGTGGATTGGGAGAGAGAGAGAGAGAGAGAGCGAGGGAGAGAGAAAGAGACTTTATTGTGAATGCTCACACATGCCTACAGTCGTCCACATTATCTGGAAGACTTCCCTGGTAGGGCATTGACTTTGGCCCAAAAATCAAATTCGAAGTTCGTTTGTTTATTAATATTAATATTCGAATATATTCGAATATCTATTTAAAAAAAAAATGTAATACCTTCAGTAAGACATATATGGTATCAAACTTGAGTTGTTATATGTTTTGTGCCACCAGAGGGCAGTTGTATAAGTCAACGTCAATAGGCACGGCAGGCCTACGGATGTTTTCAGAACATTTATTTATTTAAGGTCAAGACACGAACTGTGTATATACTGTGCATCAAAATAAAGATAAATAAGCAATCAAGTCAAATAAGCCAGTCAGCGGCTAAACTGAAAGGACAAACTAAAGGTAAGGCCAAAAAACAAAAACCCCATCCCTACCAGCCACTAACGAACGGGCCCATTGCCAAATTGTATCGCTCTAAACTTCGGGTGCTGATGTCGATGTTGACGCGGCCATTGTTATACAAAATTGGCGCAAACCAGGACGCCTATGTCACGTTGTCACCTACAGGAGCCCAGATGACCAATGATAGCCTTGCTAATGAGCTCACAACACAACATCACCAGCCCTGAAAAAGCCGCGGAATCTGAATTGAAAACAACGTTCAACAAAGACATTTACAAAAAATAATGCCCATAACAGGTTCGAATATTAAGGGCTGCCTAATATTCGTTCGAATATATATATATTTTTTTGATATTCGAATTATATTCGAATTACGAAGTTCGAAGTCAAAGCCCTATTCCCTGGTAAGGCATGATGACAGCTGTCCTCCAGAGAGAGAGAAAGAGAGAGAGAGAGAGAGAGAGAGAGAGAGAGAGAGAGAGAGAGAGAGAGAGAGAGAGAGAGAGAGAGAGAGAGAGAGAGAGAGAGAGAGAGAGAGAGAGAGAGAGAGAGAGAGAGAGAGAAATAAAGTGCGAAAAAACGTTCTAAAACCATAGATAAAGTAGAACAGGAAAATAAACTACCCGTTCAGGTTTTCACTGAGAGTGAAAAAGACGGAGAGGGGCGAGAAGAGGTATTGAGAGAGAGAGAGAGAGAGAGAGAGAGAGAGAGAGAGAGAGAGAGAGAGAGAGAGAGAGAGAGAGAGAGAGAGAGAGAGAGAGAGAGAGAGAGAGAGAGAGAGAGAGAGAGAGAGAGAGAGAGAGAGAGAGAGAGAGAAGAGAGAGAGAGAGAGAGAGAGAGAGAGAGAGAGAGAGAGAGGCAGACAGGCAGAGAGACAGGCAGAGAGACGGGCAGAGAGACAGGCAGAGAGACAGAGAGAAGTAGAGAGAAGTGTGGGCAAGAGAAAGACGGACCGATAGACAAAGCAAGGGAGATAGCCAGCCGCCAGCCCTCGGTGGCCTAACCACCAGGGCTGATTGCATCTCAATAAACATGCTGTGCTCTGTTCCAGAAGAAAGCAGAAGCACACAGCTGGGCCGCTTTAACACGATGTTTTTCTGCGACTTCAACACCACCGACCACAGCAAGACTCCCCCCTCTGCTTTCGCATTCACCAAGCACAGATTAAGGGCCTCACACAGTCTGCAAAACACCATGGAGTCCGGGAACAACCCAACGCATAGGAACCAAGGAAAGAATGATGAAAGGTAGAACAAATGAAAAGAAAGAAAGAAAGAAAGAAAGAAAGAAAGAAAGAAAGAAAGAAAGAAAGAAAGAAAGAAAGAAAGAAAGAAAGAAAGAAAGAAAGAAAGAAAGAAAGAAAGAAAGAAAGAAAGAAAGAAAGAAAGAAAGAAAGAAAGAAAGAAAGAAAGAAAGAAAGAAAGAAAGAAAGAAAGACATAAATTAAGATAGAAAGAAAGAAAAGATGAAAAGAAAGAAAGACAGAATGAAAGGCAGCGAGGGAATGGAGTAGAGGCTGATAGACAGCAAGAAATTAAAAAGACAAAGTGATAAAGAAAGAAAGAGAAATAGAAAGAAAGAGACTGACAGAAGAATATAAAAAAAGAAAGACAGTAAATAAGAAAGAAAGAGAACCATGGCACCATGCAAGGTCCCCAGCGTCCCACATGTATTGAGGAGGTCAGAGTGAGTGTGTCTCTGATGGAGATCCCAGCTGGGCGGGCACAGACGAGGAACAAAGGAAAAGGAGGAGGGGGAGGAAGAGGAGGAGGGTGAGGAGGAGGAGGAGGAGGAGGAGGAGGAGGAGGAGCCAATTCTCATAACACAATCATCAAACACACTCCATGGAGACTTTGATACTGTTTCTATTCCTTCACACACACACCCACCCCATTGAGCACAGTACCAAAACAAACCCACCGCCTCCCCTGGCAGAAGACGGACCCCTGGAGGACAGCGGGACCCCCAACATTTCTAGATGGGGTACGCGGATCAAAGGAGTACCTGGTTCAGTACCAAGGAAAGTCTGGGATCCAATACTAATCTAACCCAACAGTTCTCTACTCTCCAAGGTGGGTCTGCGATGCAAGGGGGTTACGTGGGAGGCTTATAAAAATAGTTAAATACTAATCTAACAGGAAATTTGGATTAAAAACAATCTAATTTTCAAGAGTGCCCTGGACTGGTCAGGCAGCACTAGACAATCAACCATCTACAATATCAAACCGATCATGACAACAATGATAGGGCGGTTCCTACGTCAGCCGGGAAGAAAACAGGAAGTACGTTGCTCCGAAAACACAGAATGGGGCGGGACATCCTCTGTACAGCACTCATGGCTGTTGTACTTGATTTTAAAAAAGGTTATAGTTTCATGTGAATACTTTTTTATCTTAAGGATAATATGGCAGTGTATGTGACAGCCCTCTCTCTCTGTCTGGCCACCTGTTTAAGGACCAGTGGACAGAGACATATGGCACGTGTGCGAGAGCTGGTGTGCACGTACGGTTGTGTGCCTGTGTATGTATGTACTTGAAGAATAACGGAACAATCTGTAGTAGAGGGAGGGGGAGGGCGGGGGCGAACAAGAAAGAGAACAAGAAGGAGAGGGCGAGAACAAGATGGAGGACGTTGAAGAACTAGAGACAAAGAGAGAACACGGAGGGAGGGAGGGAGAGGAGGGGGAGGAGAGAGAGAGGAGAGAGAGAGAGAAGAGAGGAGATGAAGAACGAGAGACAGAGAGAGAGAGACGGAGAGAGGAGAGAGAGAGAGAGAGAGAGAGAGAGAGAGAGAGAGAGAGAGAGAGAGAGAGAAATCATCTGGAAGTTCAGATCTGGTCTTCTTCCCGTTCGTCTGATGAACACTCAAACTGTAAAGATATATACACTCGCTATATGCACTCTTTTCATCTTGAACCCTATTAAATGGTAAATGAACTGCATTTATATAGCGCTTTAATAACCAGTGGCCACTCAAATCGCGCAGTCAGCTCGTCAGAAGCAGTCAGGGTGAGGCGTCTTCCTCAGGGACACCTCAACCCTCCGAAAGGAGGAGTCGGGGATCGAACTAGCAACCTTCCGGTTCCCATTCAACCTGCTCTACCTCCTGAGTCACATGCCGCCTACACTACACACTCTGCACATCTCTTTTAATTTCCCACTCTTATAAGTTACCTTGAGTCTATGCACCTCTACAATCCAACCAGAGCTCTGGGGAGGAGGCCATGTTCTAACTTAGCTACGGTTATTTTCAGGGAGACATAAGCGACGGGACCTCACATAAACACCTGTATGTGGAAGGTTGCTGGTAGAGTGTGGCCTCAACACCGCCATGGTAATGGGTTCAAATCCCACCAGGGACATCCATCAGCATGCAATGTTGGAAGATACACCCTGGACTAAAGCATCCACCAAAAGACACACAAACACACCCATAAAGAGCGATATGGGGTTGGAGTCGCGTGAACAACGCCATTTAAAGGGTATGGATCAGGGTCAGCTGTCGTGTTCACACGTGTGCTCTTTTGTGCACTAGGCTCCACGGGCACAATGGAAGCAGATGGCAAGGCGGTGTGTTGTTCAAGGGCGTTTGGCAGAGGAAACAGGCGGCATATGGGGCCCCGCAGCGTGGGGCGGTTACACCGCACACTCCATCAGTGTTGGGGAGTAACGGAATACATGTACCGGCGTTACGAATTCAGAATACAAATTATAGCTATAACTGTATTCCGTTCCAGTTACCATTTGAATAGTTGGTATTTAGTATACAGTTACATTGTTGAAATCAATGGATTAAATGACGATACTTCTGTTTCAGCAGTTCATTCATGCATTCACACCAACAGCATTTAATGCGCATTAAACAAGTTTTGTCCCTTGGTTCGGTATGGTTGCGTTGGTGTGAATGCAACCACGTCACTTCAATGTGAACCGAATCAGCCGACCGAGACCTCCCTGAAGAGCTGGTCTCGGTTCGCTTCCAAACGAACCCTGGTACGGATCGCTTGCGATGTGAAAGCGAACGCACCTCGGTCCGATCCAGTTCTACAAAGCGTGTGCCTCTTTGGACGTAACAGGCACCCGCTCAGCCGCGCGCATTATGGGAATGCGCGCGGCTTTTGTTTGATAAGCGGTAACTCCAAAACTAGCAGCAATATTCTCGGACCATCTGGGAATTTAGCAACATAAAAGGTATGCTGGTAAACACACATTAAAATGCCGGTGATTGAACGATTGAATGATTCTCTCTCTCTCCCTCTCTCCCTCTCCCTCTCTCCCTCTCCCTCTCTCCCTCTCTCCCTCATAAGCAACACCCATGCACTTAGCTCAGTGAAAGAAATGTTGAGCTGCAGAGATGCAATAGCAAATATCTTTCACATGAACATACCCTTATAGTCTTTGTTCCACTACAGCAAATTACATAAAACAGTTCACTTTCAGGGAGACTTTGGCCTAACACATTCAGCCAGTTTGAACAGTAGAACACACCAGAATAGGCCTGTTTAGTAAGCAGGATTTGATGCCGCATTCCTACACTTAAAAAATGCAATTCAATGTGGAAGTAATCCAAGTATTCAGAATACAATACTCTTTTTTGAGTGATGATTGAGTGATGAAACGGAATACGTTACATATTACATTTTTTGGGCATGTATTCGGTATTCTGTAACTGGCTACATTTTTAAAGTAACCTCCCCAACACTGCACTCCATAGCATCAGAGATTGATAATTGGATTAGCAATCTGTGCTTAGAGACCACCGCCATCATCTCCACCTCCAGGTCCATTATTACATGGCTGGGTCAGGGTCTAGCCATCTGTGCCTCCGTCATAAACCATACACTGCTTAGCACACACCGCTTACTCCAACTCAAACCCTCAAGGTTTAAAGGAGATTTACCTGTGTGTGCGTGTGTGTGTGTGTGTGTGTGTGTGTGTGTGTGTGTGTGTGTGTGT
This sequence comes from Melanogrammus aeglefinus, assembly GCA_900291075.1. Classification (NCBI taxonomy): domain Eukaryota; kingdom Metazoa; phylum Chordata; class Actinopteri; order Gadiformes; family Gadidae; genus Melanogrammus; species Melanogrammus aeglefinus. The sequence continues at coordinate 68,372 of OLKM01000952.1, read as the reverse complement.
GTGTGTGTGTGTGTGTGTGTGTGTGTGTGTGTGTGTGTGTGTGTGTGTGTGTGTGTGTGTGTGTGTGGGGGGGGGGTGGCGAAAGTCTGCTTGTCTGCATCTTTGGGTATTCTTGTGTGTGTGTGGGTGTGTGTGTGTGTATGTGTGCATTCTCTCGCCACATTATGGCGAGAGACGAGAGAGGAGATGCTGATCTTTAAATAACAACTGATGCTTGATAATAGGATACAGGAGGGTCAGGGGTTAGCAAGGCCGCTCTGTTCCTCCGCATTCACACACACAAATACACACATACAAAACGTACACAGACATGTACACACCCACACATTTTCAACCACAAGCATGCAAATATAGATGTAAACGAGTACATTTTCCTTCTCTTTCTCTCACACACACACACACACACAGACAGAAACATGCACAGATACAAAGACACAATTTCTGTCTCTTTCACACACACAGTTCCAAACAAACGAGCACAGACATCAGCTCACACAACACACACAGACAGAAACATGCACAGATACAAAGACACAATTTCTGTCTCTTTCACACACACAGTTCCAAACAAACGAGCACAGACATCAGCTCTCTCTGCCTCTCCCCCCCACACACAACACACACACACACACACACACACACACACACACACACACACACACACACACACACACACACACACACACACACACACACACGTAAACAAGCACATTTTCCTCCCTCTGTCTCTCACAGACTCTTACATACACAACATGCGCACACACAAAGACACAATTTCTGTCTATTTCACACACAGTTCCAATCACACACACAGACACAAACTCTCTCGCTTACCCCCACACACACACACAAACAATCATTCACACGTTTCCCTGCTCACCAAACCACGTACGGGGTGGGTGAGCTCCAGGACGTTGGCCCGGTAGGTGAGGGGGCTGCAGTCGCGGGTGTGGCCCACCAGAGTGCAGGGCAGGAACATTGGCCCCAGGTCGTCCCCGTCCAGCACGTCCACCGTCAGGGTGGTGGTGGCCGTCCGCCGGGGACTGGGGGAGGGGGCGCGGTCCTGGAGGGAGGGAAGGGTGAGGGATGGGGTGAGGGATGGAGGTGAGGGATGGAGGTGAGGGATGGAGGTGGAGGGATGGAGGTGGGTGAATGTGCGGGGAGGGGAGAGGAGCGTCCGGGTGGCGGATCAATGGAGATGGATGGACGTATCGAGGCAGAGAGGGGGGATGGGTGGGTGGGTGGGAGAGGGGGGATGGGTGGGTGGGAGAGAGAGAGAGGGAGGGGGTTGGACAGAGATAAGGGAGAATGGAGTATGGGGCGATGGAGAGAAGGGTTAGGGATGTATGGAGAGAGGAGGGGAGGGGAGGGGTTGACAGGAAGGAGGGATGGGGAGATCGAGGTGGGGGGGGGGGGGGGATAGGTTTGGAGAACAGAGTAGGGGCCGGGATGAATAAGAAAGTAAATTAGAACAATGAGAAGGAGTGAGAAAGGGAGAACTAGAGATTCAGAAACACAGGTAAAGTTACTGTTTCCATCTCCGATGAATTAAACCTATGACCCGTGAACAGCTGACCTCCTGTCCATCATCCCAAAAGTAGCCTATGGTGAAGTGATCAAGTTTGCCCTGATGCAGTTCCAATCATCCCCGGTATCCATCCCCACGTCAAAGGGGACCAAACCGATCTATTCAGTGGCTCAGGTCTCTGTCATTATTCGCATTAGCACAGTCCAAATATCATACTGCCATTTGTACTTGAAAAAAGAAAGATAACGCCATCTCCTGCTTTTCTTCTTCTCGAAGCTCTGAAAGGTGTGAGAGCTGTGGGAGCTGTCGGGTGATGTAGCCCGCACGCACAATTACAGAGATCCTCCTGTGACGTCCATATGGGTCCTTATGGAACTGATTGCCAGCAAACCCATGCTGCTGCTTCGTGCATCTCCGTTTCTATCCCTCAGGTCTTTAACCGGCATGAGCAGGAAAAGCTCCTCGCGCACTCCGCTGATTTATATGAATTACAATGTTGCTGTTGACTGATGCAATCACACCACAATATGGTACGAATCGACCAATCAGATCACACAACGGTCAACGGTCGTCATCTCTTATGCGTCATCTCTTAATGGAAAATATCATTTCACAGGTTGGTTTAACATATAAATCAGTCCGATGTTTTCATATATGTTGGAGCAACCATGTCCTTTACTTGTCCAATAACCACACAGGTGGTTTAGATCAACTCCTTTTTTTTTGTTGGTTAACACACTTTGGTAGGCTGTAACCACGGCGAACATGAACTTCTTTCTTTCCGAACACACTCTCGCTCTTCTCCCCTTCCCGTATCTCACTCCCCAAGGCCCGCCCCCTCCTTCTGAGCACCCAACCGAGAGGCCTGTTACAATAGTGTGATATTATCATTGAAAAAATTTAAAATTCCATTCATATTTTTCATCACAAGATGATCTGGAGTTTTGGGAAGGGGGCCTTTTATGGGGGCTTAACCTTTTTCAGGGGGAGCGTAAGCCCCCGGTGATCTGAACCCCTACGGAAGGGTCACCAAACCACTACAACCAGGTCGATTAGGGCAATCGGGTTCAATATTTCCCGAAGAGCAGGAGTCGGATGTAGAAATGGTCACTACATTATTGTTGTTCTGTGTACCATATTTGTTTTCAGAGTTCTGTTCCTTTTTTCGCCAACCTGGGCTATTATAATCTATGTATACACTTTCCTTCAGATGCAGTAAAATAAAATGCTTCGGCCCATCACTCTTTGCTGTCAATAGTTCTGGGCATGCCCTTCCCGAAGTCCAGTTCCTGGTGTTTTGTTGAGAGGATGCAGGGAGGACATTCACAGTAAAACATCCTTTACAGGGTTTACTCATCATTCAATGTCAATAAACCACCCACTGGGCTTTCAGTTAGGGAAACGCAGTCGAGCAAACCGCTGTAAACCAGATACAACTCGCAGAACAAAAGCACTGTCAGTGAATATGTTGGACAGTTTGAGGGGTTGAGGCATGTACTGGATATACAGTTATTTATTGGCCCAAATAGACGTTGAAATGGGGAGTTGCTCATTTGAACCAATGTGTAAAACAGGAATACTAACCCAATGGTTTTTACACCTTGCGCATGTTGACAATGTGAGTTAATTATACAACTAAAATCTTTTATTTCGATAAGTTCAAAGCATGTTATCGTTGCTTTTTCTTTTCATTGATGCATTCATTCATCCGCCTCAAACATATCTTTACGTTGCATGAATAAACGCCTTGTCCGCCCGACCCCGATTATCTTAGACATCAAACTGGTTCCGTTCGACTCTGAGTGAAGCAGTTTGATGTGTTAGGCGGTGATAAACACATCGGT
>OLKM01000952.1:25000-60000 GCA_900291075.1 Melanogrammus aeglefinus | reverse complement strand
CGCCTCTTCGAGATCCCAGCTCCCGTGGGTGGAGTTTGCACATAATTCACTCAACAATCCTTCCTCTAGCCTAGGCTTGAATGCGCCAGTGTTTGGATACTTGGACCAAGCAACACGTGAAAGTTTGCTGTACAATTCACCCGGCGTTAGAGGGTCTGGCTCCTGTCTAAGGACCTTTCAAAAGGGACTTCCCAGATACTCGCCCCGAATATGTTGGTGTATTTGTGATTGAGTGCCAATGCCTGTGTCGACCAGCCCTCTGTCTGCTCTGCTCTCACCCTGCTCTCACAGTCCAGCGACTGCTAGACGTACATCGTCGAGGATGGGTATTCCAGTACCCCCCGGAGGTACTGGAGGAGGGCTATGGACCAGAAGAGCGATCATGGATGCCCCGGAGCCAAATTCTGGAACCACCCCTCATCTGGGACTTTAATAAACAACCCCCCCCCCCCCTCCCACACACGCGTTTCATCTCAAAATTGCTAACTCTTTTTTTTTTCCTTGCCCTAGGGTAGCTAGGGTAGAGGTGGTCTCATAAAGATATGGCCTGTGAAGCCCTTTGAGACTTTACCTGTGACTAAGAGCTATATAAATTCAATTTAATTGAATTAATCACCCGTTCAGTTGCAAGTGTACGCCAGGTGGTGTCTGTAGAGAGAGGGTGTACCGTCACGCCGCCTTCTCCTGCGTCTTAACGTCACTGCCTCGCACTCTCTAGTAACGTCGTCCGTTCATCTCCCCTTCTGTCCACAAACCTGCCAGCAATCTACTCCATCAGCACACAGTGTGTCAACCCCGGTTTCCAGACACTGTCTGCTGAGACCTTTGTTTAAGATTGGCCATCAGTATTAGTCCCCAGCCGTGTCCACCCCCCCTCACATGTCTGACTACCCGCCTGCCACGAGCCCCTCGCTGAGTCCTGCCTGTCCCTGCCTTTACTTATTTGTCGGCCTCGGTAAACTCCTTTATTATTTACTCTCTGTGTCCATGAGTGAGCATCTGTTGAGCCTCTTCGTGTGTGACTGTGTGTGTGTGACTGTGTGTGTGTGTGTGTGTGTGTGTGTGTGTGTGTGTGTGTGTGTGGTGTGTGTGTGTGTGTGCGTGCGTGCGTGCGGTGCGTGCGTGCGTGCGTGCTGCGTGCGTGCGTGCGTGCGTGCGTGCGTGCGTGCGTGCGTGCGTGCGTGCGTGCGTGCGTACCTCATTGACGGAGACGTAGTAGCGTGGCTGCTGGAAGCTGGGCACGTTGTCGTTACGGTCGCGCACCACGATGCGGACCTCATGCAGGATCACTGTGCCAACCAGCTCGTTGGTACACTGCACCTGAACTACCAGGGAGTGGATGGCGGAAGGGGGCTGGGGATGGAAACACACAGGGTTAGATCGTCGGAAGGATAGAGTAACGGCTAGATAGATAGATCACGGTCTCCATTTATTCTCTCTCTCTCTCTCTCTCTCTCTCTCTCTCTCTCTCTCTCTCGAGAAATGCAAGGGCGAGAGAGAGACAGACGGACAGACTAGGAATACGAACAGACAGACGTACGGACAGACAGATCGATAGAATAGGAAAACGAACAGATAGTCGTACAGACAGACCAACAGAAAGATAGATAGACAGAGGTAAGATAGATGGATGCATAGAGACGCACAGATACGCCAGCAAACAGACGCATGACGATGAAGGACAGGTAGCTAGACAGACAGACAGACAGACATACTTTAAGGCAGAGTGGTAGACAGACAGTTAAGAAGTTGATAAGGAAAGACAGGATGTCGGACAAACAGGCAGGCAGACAGACGAATAGACAGACATACATTAAGACAGACCGGTAGACAGGCAGAGGATGCTGTGCTGTGATTGGCTTACGTCTCGGTCCAGCACGCGGCCGGTGCTGTTGAGGTACAGGGCCTGCCGGCCGGGGTCCAGGATCACCCAGTGCTCCCCGTTGTCCCTCAGAGACAGGGAGATGGTCCGTCCCGGCCCCTCCGCCACCCCGTTGATCTGCAGGTTCTCCACCAACACCGTGCCTGGAAGAGGACGTGAAGGTGGCGTCATGACACTGATGACATCATTACGTCGAGTCACCGTGGGATTAAAATGGCCGTTGTTTTTCTCATGTGTTCACTTCAACAATGACGTTGTTCGCCTGTTCAACAATGTATGCCAAAAAAAATTTAAGTTCTAAAAGTTGCTTCTATAACGTAATGTTGTTGGTTGTGATGATAACTTGTGGAAGTGGACCAGCCTAACTTTCAGAGCAATGGTATTGTGGCGACTCCTCCGGGGTCGCACAGGGGATCCTGGGAGATGCTGTTATGAGGTGATAAAAGGGTTTTTTGTCGTCCTTGTTTGTTACTAGGTTATGCGGGGTTAATGGGTTCAGGGTGTTATTTAGTTGTGTGTTGTTCAATGTTAACATGTGTGCTTGTGTCGTTGCCGCCACAGTCACTGACTATGACATGTTTGTGCATTGGTTGTGCTGTTTTCTTGTGCGTTATTGGTGTGGAATAAAAGTAGCCTGCAGTCGTGCGATGTATGGGATGCAGAGCTACAGTTGAGTGAGCCTGAGCCTGACTCCGTGTACTTCCTGGCCGCCGCTACAGTATAAACAATTTCATTCCCTTATTTTTCAATCAAGTGGCAAAAATACAAAAAGACATAAAAACATAACATAAAAAGATAAACAAGCCCAAAAATATAAAAATAAAAAAAAGAACACGGTCCACTACACTACTACTTTTCCTTATATGCAGTCCATCTCTGAACTCTGCTTTAGTCCTCAGGCAGTAGGTCTGTCAGTGCGTTTACATGCAGAGTCATTATCGGATAAAAAAAAAACGAATAACACCTCATCCAGACTTTTGAAATGCATGTGAAAACCTTTACCCGATCTACTTCGGGCCGAAATCGGTATATGAACAGACAAGCAAGATCGGAGAAGAACACCTAGATAACTCGATCATAGTCTGGTTTCTACCTGCATGTAAACCCGCGTCGGATTTCGCATTCTGCGCATGATCGACACCTTGCGTGAGCCGGAAGTAGAAGTCGCCATAGACATATAAACAATTCTTATTTCTTTATAAATATAAATATTTAATTATTTCTTTATATGTTCATGGTTGTCGCCGTCGGAAAATGAGAAACGGCGATTTATTTAAAAAGGTGACGCAGAAGATGGAGGAAGCCAATGTCATGCCATTTCCCCCCACAAAGTGAAACCCCCTATCGTCATCAACATGCATTCAGTAACACTACGCTTCGATTTCACCCAAGGCTGAATTAAAAGTACATGTTTTCCTAAACATTGGTCACGAATGAGGTTGTAAAGTAGTAACTTCGGGCACATCTGTCAAAATAAACATTTTTTTCTTCTGACGTGCATACGATCTTAATTCATTCATTGCGCCGCCACCGAACTGACGGGGATATTCTCTGATATTATGAATCTTAAAGACCGCGTTGGGTTCTCCGACTCTCTGGTACTTCCACAACAAAGACTCGTAGTGGGGGTTATCTCGGCCATGGTGGAAAAGGAATTGGGGAGAAGGAATTTTGTGATCCAATTCCAAGTTTGTTTTTACACCTAGTGTAGTTCTCACAATTCATTTTTGTAAACCCCTGTACAGTTAAGAAAACAATTTTTAGGGTGTTTGTTGATATGAACTTGTCAGCACTCCAATCACTTAATTACCATCTATTGATATTATTTTTTAAATTTCTGTGTGATAAAAATGTGTTAATTGTAAGTACCTAAACTTGTTTTCTAAGTTTTGTTTTTGAAATGTTTTAAAAAATTGTAACTCTACAAGTGTGAAAAAAACCTTATTTGGTCCATTGATCAAAAGTACCATTCCTTTCTCCAGGTCTGGACCGGGGAGTTAGAGAAGACCCAATCAAAAGTTTACTGTCCCCCGATAGTTTCTTCCTTTTGACAACCTCATTCCATATGCCAAGTGTTCCTTCTTAGATTAAGGGTTCACCTTTTGGATCTGAATACCCTGGACCACCTAGCCTTGTCTGAGGAGGAGCCTGGTATATATTTAACTCAAAATGCTTTCATCTGGCTTGATATTCTTGGGAGCACCAATAAACAATGAATCTGATTTGAGCAGCATACTAATATTCTCTAAGATCTGGCAGTGCAAGGCCCCCAATTTCCTTGTCTAATTAGAGTGTCTTGAATATTTTCCTTGGCCTACCTCCTGCCCAAATAAACCGAGATATCAGTTTATCACAAGCTGTAAATTGGGATTCAGGGACACTGCCTGGAAGTGATAGAAATTGCACCAACGACAACCTCGGCATCAAATTCATTTTAACTGTTTCAATTCTAATCAACCACCTCGCTATGTCCCTTTTCATCTTACCTTTTATATTACAGTCTATTTTGTTTATTTTGTTGATGTCCTGAATTATTAACACTCTGATATTTTCTAAATTTAGCTTCCCACTTAATGTATAGTATATGTCTGTCTGATTGCTTTACATTACTAAGTTTGAGTAATGTTGAGTTTGGATCCTTGAGATAGGTGATATCATCTTCAAAAAGTCCTATAATGTGTTCATCTGTTGCTATGGTGTTTCCTGTCAGCTCTCTATTTTGTGGAATGGCCTGAGCAAAGTTCTATGAGCTATAAACTGCAAACAGGGTGGGGCTAAGGCAGTATCCCTGGCGAGTCCCTCTAAACAGCTTCAAGCTGTCAATCAAAGGGCCATTGATCTTAATTCTGACTGATGGATTGCTATAAAGCATTGGTTCTCAAAGTGCGGCCCGCAAAAACATTCCTGGCGGCCCGCAATGGCATACAGATGTAAGTAAAAAAAATAAAATAAAAAAAAAAGGTTTCAATTTTTTTTGGATAATAGATCAATATTAATTTAAACAAAAATAAATAAATATAAAAAGAGAAGAGTTAACTCTCTAGCTTTCAATAAAATCCTGTTACATTTATTAGTTTTAATCCAACTGTACATTACTTTGAAAGGATGAACCTCAGTTTCGTGATTTAGACCTCACTTGACCTCACTCCCAGAGGTCCACGGTGCAATGCTTTCTTTCACCACTGGGATGCTGTCGGCGTATCCCACCTATTTCTTTTTCTTTTGGCAGCCCTCAGTCAAATTTCGGGTTCCTAAATAGCCCTCATCTGTCAACACTTTGAGAACCCTTGCTATAAAGGGATTGTATGCAACTGACAAAATTACCACTGAAGCCAAGCCTCTCAAGCGCCCTGTACAGAAAAGGCCAGCTAAACCAGTCAAAAGCTTTCAGTGTCAATTTAACTTCAGTGTATGAAGTTAAAACTTGATCATTTATGACTTATATCATAAGGAAATAATGAGGGCACAAAGACTAACAAACAAATATTATTGCTGACAACTTCTATTTGTGTTTATTTATACCTCCCCACAAGTATAATAAATAACACAGATAGTTAACCCATTTAAATTCAATCCCACATTGTCCTCAATTACCGCAACTTGGAAGACAAGAACAAAACCCAAAACAAATTAAAAAATGTATGACATAGAAATTCACGTACGAATAAAGGGAGAGAGATAATAAGGATGGAGAGAAAAGAAACCATACAATGAGATCTGGTTTGGTCCACTAACTACTGTCCAAGCAGCTCCAGGGCTCGTTCAACAGTGACTCTGCCTGCACTCGCTTACTAAATCGCTTCCTAAAACTTTGAACCAAGACTTTCTTTGTATGCTAAACAACCTGTTTCGGAATGGTTTTGAACCCGGGACTGAACATACACCCAGAGAGCCTGTATGTTGGTGGGAATGGACATATACCCAGAGAGCCTGTATGTTGGTGGGAATGGATATACACCCAGAAAGCCTGAGGTTGGAATTTGCCCAGATCATCAACAAGCAAGTTCACCTTTAATGACAGTGAAGCTGCTACTGCTCCAACGCTAACTGCTACTGCTCCACCGCTAACTGCTACTGCTCCAGCGCTAACTGCTACTGCTCCACCGCTAACTGCTAACGTGCTCCACCGCTAACTGCTAACGTGCTCCACCGCTAACTGCTACTGCTCCACCGCTTACTGCTACTGCACCACCGCTAACTGCTACTGCTCCACCGCTAACTGCTACTGCTCATCTCCTCGAAGGCATAGCAAATGTGCAACACGAGGAAGGTGGAAAAAGGATCAGATCAGACCAGAATAGACCGGAACAGACACAGGAATACGATGTTGAAGAAGACGATTTCCTATCCCGGATTCTCCGTCCGCCAATGAGAGAAACGAGTCCCCTTTTGGAGCAACGACAGAAAGGGTTTTTTTGGGCATTTGTAGAGACTGTGAGTTTGAGTCCCTACTGGTTCCAGATGAGCTGGTTGAAATAGGATTAGAACCACCAGGAACAGAGTATGTACGCTCCGAGCAGTTCTGTCGTTTGGGTGTTTTAGGAAGGTGGGAGAAATCAAAGAAGACATCACACAGCCGGCCATGCTTTTCAAGCGCATGTTGTGATTTCTTCATGTTGTGATTTCTATTTGAAAGACTTTTGAATAGCATTTCAGGCCCCCTACTGGGTCTGTAGTAGTCAATTAGACAATAGACTCATTAACTACTATTCACAATGGACCCTTTAATTAGTTAGCTCAAAAATGGGGCAAAATAGAAGAAAATTATTGAAATTACCGCCGAAAAAACCTAGTTGGAAGCGTAAACACATTTTTTAAGCGACTCCGTGGAGCTGGTGTTCTGGAGGGAGCAATTACCATGTCCAGCTCCCTGCATTATTCATGCACAACCAGGACTTCACACTCCATGGGTGTGTGTGCGTGGGTATTTTTGGGTTTGTGTGTGTATGTGTTTGTGCGTTGGTGTGTGAGTGTGTGTTTCAGGGTGGGGGTGTGTGTGTGTGTGTGTGTGTGTGTGTGTGTGTGTGTGTGTGTGTGTGTGTGTGTGTGTGTGTGTGTGTGTGTGTGTGTGTGTGTGTAGGAGTGATTAGTTTGTGTGAAAGCTCAGAGACTGAGAGGGACTGCACCTAACATCTGGCAACCCATAATATTCAGGAACACACAGTGGTACCCACACATGCACACACAGACACACACACAATTGGTAAAACCAGTGTATTTGTGTGAGTGAAGATGTGTTTGTGTGTGCATATGTGTGTTTATATCTGTAAGTTTGTCTGTGCAAGCGTCTCTACGCTCAAAAAAAGCTTTAGAGACACAGCGAGAGACACACAAAGAGAGAGAGAGAGAGAGAGAGAGAGAGAGAGAGAGAGAGAGAGAGAGAGAGAGAGAGAGAGAGAGAGAGAGAGAGAGAGAGAGAGAGAGAGAGAGAGAGAGAGAGAGAGAGAGAGAGAGAGAGAGAGAGAAGCAACTACAGCATTAGAGATTTAAGTTTGGTATGTATGGTCGTCAAGTCAAGGATATTTTTCCTTGATCTTGTATACTTGTATGTGTGTGTGTCTGTTTTTGAGCGTGTGTACATCCAAGAATGATCGTGCACCTAAGTGTGTGTTTTCATGAACTTAACTACTTCACCATGGGGTAAAACAGTCCACAGAGGAACAGAAGTGAGAGAAAAACCAAGAGAGGAACCAGGAAAAGAAGGGCTTAGATCGCAGCAGGTATGGCGGGGGAATGCATACAGACAAGAGGTACACAACAGATGGAGAGACTACGGTGGCCAGGAAGCACAACCTCTCATATGAGCATGTATATACAACCCCCCCCCCCCCCCCCAGAAGAATACCCCCCCCCCAGCAGTACAAATACACACCCAATATAAGAACATGCAACCGGATGAAGTACACAAGGCAATACAAAAACCAAAACCACAGCCACAATTCACTCAAACCGTGAAAGTGTCTGTTCAAGGTAGGTTCCTTGATAAACCGACAATGTACTTGGTTGCTGCCCTGAATTACATCACATCAAGGCTTGTACTGGAAAACATTCAAGTGTATTTTCATCAGGGACATTCACAGTAAGTGATTTCGGATTTGCTCTCAACTTTAACAGCTTTGAAATGAGCAACATCATGCTCGGATGCTGGGCATTTCAGAAAGCATTTTGGAGTAAATTATCAAAATGTTGGCATCAGAAAAGCGAAAGCATATGGGTAGCTTCTCTTGTTTATGCCCTTCTCTAGTTGGCGTTAGTTTTGAAAATCACTGTGCGTCATTCTGGGATCTATCAAAAGAGACAGACACTGCATCCAATCAGCAACAAGGAATCTTGTACTTACACTTTCAATTTTGAGTTCATGTAATTGTGAAGTTAGAGTTTTCTATTTGTGTTTTCTGATAGAGACAGAGAGAGACTGAATGAGGAAGAGAGAGAGAGAGACTGAATGAGGAAGAGAGAGAGAGAGAGACTGAATGAGGAAGAGAGAGAGAGAGAGAGAGAGAGAGAGAGAGAGAGAGAGAGAGAGAGAGAGAGAGAGAGAGAGAGAGAGAGAGAGAGAGAGAGAGAGAGAGAGAGAGAGAGAGAGAGACTGAATGAGGAAGAGAGAGAGAGAGAGAGAGAGAGAGAGAGAGAGAGAGAGAGAGAGAGAGAGAGAGAGAGAGAGAGAGAGAGAGAGAGAGAGAGAGAGAGAGAGAGACAGAGACAGAGACAGAGACAGAGAGACATGAAGGAGGAGGAAACAGTAGCAGTCAGAAACGCCTGCTATAGGTTGCATTGTATTCCTCCGTCTGCAGGACATTAGTTGAGATGAATGGGAGTCCTGGTCGGCTGCCCCCCAGATACAAACAAACCTCTGAGCCCCCCAAAACCTCATTACCGGGCCCACCGGCTCCTCGGGTCAGCCCACTAAGACACACAACCCCCACCCCCCTCCCTCGCCCCACATCACCTCTGGTTCATTCTTCAGAAGGATGACGCAGGAGATGAAGAGAAGGAAGGAAAGAAGGACAAAAAAAACTGACGGCATGAAGAGCAGACAGTTAAGATGAAACATAAGCCCATCTGCTCACATATAATACCCATCACCCGCATAATGGCAGCAGCCATCGGCGTGAACGATAAGAGAGCGCTCGGCCCTCTTTAATGATACACTACTACGCCCACACCCAAACCTCCTCCGTCTCTCGACTGATTGAAACAAAATACCATTTGTCCGTACCCCCCACACACACACGCACACACACACACACACACACACACACACACACACACAGGCTTTGACTCCGAACTTCGTTAATCGAATCTAATTCGAATATCAAAAAATAAAACAAAATTTGAACGAATATTAGGCAGCCCTTAATATTGGAACCTGTTGTGGGCAGGCCAAGAGGCAGAGACGTCGGAGAACCCAACGCAGTCTATTCATAATATTGTAATGACCACGGAAGAGGCAGTGACTGAAGTATTGATTAGACAGAGATTTATTAGAAACCGAAAACGGTTGGAACACGCAAGACCGGTAACCATAGCAACGCCGGTAAACAAATCTTGCGACGCCCAATCCAGGTCTTACTGAAGGCATTTAATGGTCAAAATATTATTAATAAATATTCGAATATATTCGAATATTAATAAACAAACGAACTTCAAATATGATTTTTGGGCAAAAGTCAAAGCCCTAACACACACACACACACACACACACACACCTACACCTACACACACACACACACACACACACACACACACACACACACACACACACACACACACACACACACACACACACACACACACACACACACACCTCCTACTGCGGGGTAAACATTGTCAAAATCATCACGGGACAATTCGCCCTCAAACCGTTTTGGAGGAGACACTGGTTCACCATTAGCGCTTTATTCCAGGTAAATAGTTATTCACAGACCCTGATGTGCCCATGTGTGTGTGCAGGTTTGCGTGTGTGTGTGTGTGTGTGTGTGTGCAGGTTTGTGTGTGTGTGTGTGTGTGTGTGTGTGTGTGTGTGTGTGTGTGTGTGTGTGTGTGTGTGTGTGTGTGTGTGTGTGTGTGTGTGTGTGTGTGTGTGTGTGTCAGTGCGTGTGTATTTGTGTGCGCGTGTGTGTGATGCATCCTAATACAACCAGAAAAAGAAAAACAAACACAGTATGCATTCGTCAAAAAACATTGTTATTATTTATCATTACAAATACAGTAATATAAAACATTATGCTATTCTCTTTCTCAAATACAATCTGCAGAAGTAGTGAGTAACACCTCATAGCCGGCTGCGTTAGGAGCACATACCTGTGTACACGTTTAGAATAATAAGAAGTCATTTTATGTGCCTTTTGAAAGGGTATGTTGTTATCTATGGTGGGACTGGATTAGTGGAGTAGGGGGGACCGACAGCAGAGTGGTATGCAGGTAAAGCTCAGGCCCACATTTATTGTGCCCCTTATCAGTCAGTCTGTACTCGCCAGCGAAAAGCAGGCGAATGATTCATTTAAAGCTTAATGATTCATTTAAAGCTTTGGGCCGATGACATTGGTTCGTGTGTGTGTATTGTTTTAAGTGTGTGTGTGTGTGTGTGTAGGGTTTTGAAGTGTGTGTGTGTGTGTGTGTGTGTGTGTGTGTGTGTGTGTGTGTGTGTGTGTGTGTGTGTGTGTGTGTGTGTGTGTGTGTGTGTGTGTGTGTGTGTGTGTGTGTGTGTGTGTGTGTGTGTGTGTGTGTGTGCAGTGACAAATGGAGCGTTAATGTCTCCTTGCAGAATGCATGTGTGTGCTTAATCACATGCATGTGTATGTTCCAGTGTGTGTTTGTGTGTGTGCGTGCGTGTGCGTGTGCGTGGTATGGTAGTAATGGCTGCAATTTATAAACATTTGTCAACTCAATGGTTGTTATTGCTTTTTCAACAACCAACAACATCATGACGGTCTATCTCGTATCGATGTCAATTTCCTTAAAAAAAATATTGATAACCAACTGCAAAAGAAACTAAACAATTCCTGTGATGAGACAATGAGAAAATGTTAAGAAATGGGAAAAGCTTTTAAGTTGGAAATTGCCCAACAACTCAAGCGAACCATTGAGAGAGAGTGTGAGAGTCAGTCATTGTGGCCAGCGAGTTGTTATAATAAAGGTTAGTCTATTACACAGTAATTACCTGGGTCATTAGCTTAGCCTGGGGTTCGCCCTGACGGTTGGTTAATGAGTAAAGCGGTGAGTGTGTGTGAACGTTTGTGTGGGGGGAGGGGTAGAGTTAAGTGTGGTGTTTGTGGGCTTCTGTTTTGGTATATTTGTGCGGCTGGGTGTGTGTGGTTGTGTGCGTTGCTACGTAAACAAATGTATATATGTGCATATGAGTGTGTGTGTGTGTGTGTGTGTGTGTGTGTGTGTGTGTGTGTGTGTGTGTGTGTGTGTGTGTGTGTGTGTGTGTGTGTGTGTGTGTGTGTGTGTGTGTGTGTGTCTATACAGTGGTGTATTTGTGCTTATAGGTGTGTGTGTGTGTGTGTGTGTGTGTGTGTGTGTGTGCTTGTGTGTGGGTGGGTGGGCTAATGTGTGAATGCCTTCTGTTGTGCTGTTTCCTTCTAGTGTGTGTTTGCCTTCTAGTGTGTGTTTACCTTCTAGTGTGTGTTTGCCTTCTAGTGTGTGTTTACCCTCTAGTGTGTGTTTGCCTTCTAGTGTGTGTTTGCCTTCTATTGTGTGTTTACCTTCTAGTGTGTGTTTGCCTTCTAGTGTGTGTTTACCCTCTAGTGTGTGTTTACCCTCTAGTGTGTGTTTGCCTTCTAGTGTGTGTTTACCCTCTAGTGTGTGTTTACCTTCTAGTGTGTGTTTCCCTTCTACCTTCTGATTAAAACATGTCGGTGAATTCTGCATGATGTCTTTGGCACTACAGATTCATAAAGCCTCTGTTCTAGAAATGTCAAGGACGCGCCAGGAGAAGCTATCATGTTAATCGGCCTTTCCTGTTGCGCAGTGGACGACGCAGACGGGATTTGATCAGCAGGGTAAACCCTGCATATCTTTTAATTTCCTGGAGCCCAGATCTAAGGTCTTTCTCCCCCGCACTTTCTTCGCCTCTCCCTTCATTCCTCTGTCTTACTTAGGGCTGCAACTAACGATTATTTTAATAATGAATTAATCTGTCGATTACTTTTTCGATTAATCGATGAATCTGATAAAAAAGGCAACATTTGTAATTGCTGCATCTTTATTCAAAAACTGAACATTACTTCAAATTCACAGTGCAGACTGAAGTGTAAAAACACCAGGTTATTGCTCCAATGTCCCGGAACTATTAAAAGTAATATTAAATGATAAAAAAAAAACATAACTGGGATAACACAAAAAAAGATACAATATATGATATACATTTATATATACAGTATATAAGGGATGTCCATGGTTAACCGGTTCACCAATTATATCTTTAACAGGTAAATACTAACGGTTAAAAATAAATTAAATCATGTTTATTTCTCTCAGATGACAGGCGATCATTAATTTTTATTTTAATTTTTGGTATTGATACCATTTTCGAGGCTCTTTAACGATCCTAGTCTTAATTGATTCAACTATTGACCAAAATCTTGGACTAGACGGATACTGAGTTGAAGGACTTTTTTTTAGCCCAAAGACAGTGACGGTACAACATTTTTATATAGGCCTACATTCCAGTGTTAAGATATGACAAAAATACAAGCTGTGGTCGCTCCATGGACCTATTAAAGAAAGGACAGCGGACTAAAACATGGCTGCCCATTCATTCCTATGGAAACTGCTCAATGGCGCAGGGCAACATCAAGGAGATATTTGCTTCCGCATCATGGAGGTCTGAAGCCACGCCCTAGTATATGCATGGACCTATTTAAGACGGAGAGTGCATGACGTGTCAGATGTAGAAATATCCTCTTTTTCTAGCATTGTTAGCATTGTAGCATCATTAGCGATACGTCTAATGGTCTGAGCGAGCACAGTAGCATTGTTTACCGACCATGGAAGTATAAGTTACTAACCCCCCCCCCCCCGGATGATTCTCTATATATGATCCTGCCATCTGGGCAACAATTATTATTTATAGTCAATTTATCTGAATGAATTGAGGGGCAGGTACACAGTCCGTTAAACAGCTGCAATACCAGGCTTGACCGCTGAGCACTGGTGGATTGCGGAAGTATGCACTGCTCCTGGGGGCCTGGGTCGCCCACAATAAAGCTCGCTGTGGGCGTGCATGAACCATGAACCAACCTGTCGGCGGCTGGCTGTAAACAGTGCCGTGCCTATGAGTGACGTATTAATCGTGCGACTCAACGAATCGATGACCAAATTCCTTGCCAAAGCAAGGAATTTTAAGTAATCGATTTCTATCGATTTAATCGATTCGTTGTTGCAGCCCCAGTCTTACTATATCTTTATATTGCAACTCCTGCACTTTATCTTTGCTATTCTTCCTTCTCTGTGGCGGTCTGGTCTTCCTCTTTGTTCCCTCTCATCTTCTCTCTCTCACTTTTTACATTTCTCTTATCAGTCATTTGTATCCAACCTCTTCCCCTCCCTATAGACTCCCTCTCTCCCCTTTTCTCCCTCTCCCTCTCCAACGTCCGATAGTTCCCCCCCTGAACAATAGTTTTAGTCCCTCTCTCCGTCATTATTTGTTAGTCTTTCTCCCTCTCACTCTTCAAAATGATGTGTTAGTCCTTCTCACTCCCTCTCTCTCTCTCAAACATTATTTGTTAGTCTCGCTCCCTCTCTCCCTAACATTATTTGTTAGGGAGCTGTTACACCCTAGCTTATTGGTGTGTTTTAATTGAACCCTGGAGCCTTCCCCTGATAGTGAGGTTGGTTTGGGGTGGTGTGAATGCTTATTCAACCTCGAACCAAACAAACTGCCTCTAGTCTGCCTGAACAAGGGGCTTTTGGTCCGCTTCATAGTTGATTCAGGTTAGGGTTTGCCTCAGGTGTGACAGTTATCTGATCTGACCCAGCCAACTAAACAAGATTGCAATGCATTATGGGTTGAAAGTGCACATTTGCTCAGATATACCGGGCTGAATATTTTCATTATTTATAAAAATATTCACCCCGTTACATGTGAACTTTTCCGAGATAAAAATAAATTGTGTTCAGACTTGGTGCAATCATGAGTTGAAAGCACCCATCAGACTATGTTCAGACTAATTAAAAAGGCAATTTTGTGTGCCAAGTAAAAAAAATAAAAAATTGGGGTTGCTAACTTATTATTATTATTATTATTATTATTATTATTATTATTATTATTATTATTATTATTATTATTATTATTATTATTATTATTATTATTATTATTATTATTATAATTAACAGCAAACTGAGTTGAGTCTAACAAACTATTCATACGTTTTCATGATTCTTGCAGCTCTTTGGGTTAGATCTTTGTTGAATGCACTTTCTGTAAGTCTCTTTAAACCAAAGCAGCTGCTTCATAAATGTATTATATAAATGTAATGTATTGTAACAAGGATGTGGAAGCTCCCTTTTTCTCTCCCTCTCTCTCTCTCTCTCTCTCCAACATTATTTGTAGTCTCTCTCTCCTCTCTACCTCTCTCATTGTAACATTATATTTTAGTCACCTTCTCTCTCCCCAAAATGATTTGCTCGTCTCTCTCCACTCAGCCTGGAGGAAGTTGCTCCACATTAAGTCCACACTACCAGAGAGAGCATTGGCATTCACAGTATGAATCACTCCAATTTCCCGCAAATTATTTCTAAACACACACACACACACACACACACACACACACACACACACACACACACACACACACACACACACTACACACACACACACACACACACACACACACACACACACACACACACACACACACACACACACACACACACACACACACACACACACACACACACACACACACACGTGAACAAATCACAGCTCAGAATACTCTGCAGCATAAATATTGCCACAAATATAGCCACTCTCTACCATAAATGATTCCTTAAACAACCATGCACACTGAGGTAAACTCTGTCACATACAAACAAATGCAGACTTTCTCTCTCACACAGACACGCACACACACACACACACACACCCGCAGGCCCTGACATCCTTGTCTATCACCTGGCTGCTAGCTTGCCGAGATGAAGATGTCAACGTTCCAACCAAACCATTCACACATTGAGTCCAGTTGGCAGCTTGCGGCAGTAAGCAGCATCTCATGTGTCGTACACGATGCACAGCATCTTTGACTGAGTTTTTAGAATGTGCACGGCTAGCGAGAGCACAGGCCCCAGCACCCCCCGTTATTGGTATCGCTTCGCTGCCCGGTGTGTAGGTTATACATCACAGACTCTGTGATGTGTAGAGACTGATGCTGTTGGTGTTCACATCACGCCCGTCACACCTCTGTGCTACCGGAACGCTGGCATGGTACCTCAGATAACAACAGCGGCAGCAGCAGTATAGTGGTATCTTTCTATAAAAAGGGACATCATTTGGTACAAATTGCGGTTTACAATCCCTTGCGTATTATGGATGTTTGGATATTATACCCTCATACAATTTCTCTCACGCTGATACATGCACACACAACATGCATATAAACAAACATTGCCACACACACACACAACCTTGCACGTGCACACTATTACACATAAGCAACGACAAATGACACACACACACACACACACACACACACACACACACACACACACACACACACACACACACACACACACACACACACACACACACACACACACACACACACACACACAATGCTGCAAGAAGCCACATAAACTAAGATAATGTGCGGGCTTGCCCTCATATCTCCATAAAGTGCTTGATTTAGCGACCCCAGCGTAATCAGCTTATTGCTAACCCAACCAATACAAAAATGACTTTTTAGTTTATAAAGATCCCTGCCGGTTCCCCTTCTCCAAAGCACATTTATTCCGGCTCAGATGGTAATTCTCCCTTCTGAGTATCAGGGAAACTGGGTTTCCCCGGGTCGACTGGGGATTCGCTGGCATCAAAGAGGACTGGCTCACCATAGAGCCACTATGTTCATAAAAGTATCACTGCAAAAGCCCTCCATGAATCCACTTTCACCACCAAGGGGTGAGACAGGGGCATTCACTGTCGACCTGCAGGAAGGCCTAAAATCTAGTGGGATGGCTCCGGGTTTAGGCCTACTGACTTTTTCTGCAGACTGACATGTGAATTGAGTCACTATTCACCCGTCAGCACCGATCTTAATCCGAAGAGTGGAGGTGTGCGGAGGCGGGTCAAGACAGGTTAGATTCCACTGTGCTGTATAATAAATGTCAGCCGCTAAGTGTGGCTAACCGTGGTCACATACATAATGAAGAGAGTTTCAAGGCCTGGATAGAAGAGCCCAGAAGATACATTGATAATGAATCCAATTCCAACTCTAAAGGCTCATAGCATTAGCCTGTAACATTAGCTAGTTAGCGAGTAGCAATAGCCAACAGCCGACTAGTTTGGCCTTACTTGCCAGAAGCTCATTCATTGAACATTGGCAACTTAAGTTCATATTAATGTCCTCTGATACATGCTATCGCATAAAGAAACGTGCACTTACTCCCGGATAAGATTTGAGTGTGTAATGATGGAGAAGAGTCTTGTCTTGCCATGGCTAGGTTATGGTGAACATCAAAGATAATGGCTGGAATGTAGCCTTCGTAACATAATCAAGTAAACCTAAACTAAATAAAATATGGATTAGACAATGATATTCCATAATTAGAATTGTTAATTACTGCTTCATTATAACTAAATGTAAATGATGTTGAAAGTAAAACATAAAATGGTCAATTATGTTAAACGTTCATCAAATCTCATAATTTTACATAAATATTTAGTAAATGCATCAAACATAATTGTAGGAATAACAAAGATGTTGTGACAAATAAATACGTATCACATTTAACTTTGTTTAACTTAAATTAGAGGCACATATCCAGCATTCTGACATTCTGAATGCTGCTCAACGTAATTGATAGTTTACCAGCAGCCTAGTAAATGAACTTAAGGGGACTAAAAGTCTCTGATTATGGTGATTTTGAGTGATTTCAAGGCATTAAGTGGGGATCTCCCCTTGTGTGAATTAGGGTTTGATTTAACGGTCACCAAGGCCCACAGAGAACCATAAGACAACCCTAATCACATTGCTTATTCACAAAATCAAATCCTGCATCACCTCTAATTAATGTCAGTGAAGATGCATGCACGCTTGAAAACACGCACATGCAAACAGAAACACACACATACACACAGACACACACTAACAAAGAACATCATTACTGCAAATATTATTATGACATTAAGTCCCAGAGCTCTGTCCTCTCTTGCTTTGTGTCCTTCTCTCTTGTCCTTCTTTTCCCTCCTGCTAAAGTTGATTTCCAACTCATTTTGGAACAGTATTTCCTCCCTGTCTTTAAAAATAAGCATGTCATCCATCAACAAGACCGACTGCTAGTTTCTGCATTAGTACCTTGTTTTCAGATGTCTAAGCATCACCTCTACACCAAAATACTTGATTACAGCTTCACAAAACCTTTCTTCTTTTTTTGTTTACTGAGGCACCTAATTTTAGCTCTTGATGGATGGATTATTTGGATTATTTTTTAATCAATTGTTCAGGGGGCATTTTGATTGTCCAAAACAAACATCCAGGTGAGACTGACTGCCTTTCTGTTTTCAATTTAAGGCCACCTAAGTGCAATGGTAACATGATTGTCAGCCAGAAAACATCTGTTTCTGCTGGAGTCTAGCGGAGCAGAAATGAAAAAAAGTGGAAATGAAGAAATGTCACCTGACAGGTCCAGAGCAAAAAAAAATATATTCCTCTCTTTCTGCCGACACTCTGAACATCTCTTCGATTAAAAAACACAACCGCTCTCTTCCATAATAAAGGTCCTTTTGGCCCCATAGATTTATTGTGGAAAAACCCTACCCTATCATACCTTCGTCAGCTGATCCACCACAGGATTAAAACACAAAAATAACAACAGTTTGCCAGACTGTTCAGTAAAGAGGATGGCCAAGGAATGGAACAGAATAATAGAATAGCAAACTACATCATAAATATAGAAAACAAAACATTGCCACATTTACTGTTCAATTTTGTTTGATCCCAAGTTCAAATCCTGTCATCTGCCAGAATTTGTTGTCAGTTAGAGGTTAGAACCATTGTTGGAGATATTGGGAGATGCCAAACAGAACAGGGGACCATTTTGACTGGAGATGCTCTGAAAGTCTGGAGGGAGCTCAGCTCCAAGAGAGGCAACTCATCATGTGGAATTTAAGTCAGAAATATTGTCGCTCAGTCAAAATCTCAAAAATGCAGGAGAATGTGTCTGAATGCCATGAAGTCACAATGTGAAAGGCTGTAGAACACTTTTACTTGAAAAAAACAATCAGTATCCACTGTAGCTGAAAAAATGTTTTGCCATTTGATAATAGCATGAATTACATTTGGAAATTAAGGGTCCTTGCTCTTGTTTATATTTATTTTGTCATTCTTTATTTAAATTCAAGGCAGCCCTCTAAGAACATCAATGCACAATATTCAAGCCTCTTGATTTGATTTTTCTTACATCTGAAAATGTGAGGACAGCTTAATTTAGATGCTACTGCTAACTGCAAAGCAAACACTAGTCATGATGCTAATGCTAGATATGTTCAAAATAACCTTTTCCCTAAAGTATTGGTAACGCAACATCAATTTCAGTCACAAGGAACGTATAAGCATTTAGTTCATGATGAACTAATCATTAACAAAACAACTTACATTTGAGGATTGTTAATAACTAAATAGGGGTCCTTAAACACTAACGCATACAAAGGTATATGTTTTGTTGTTAAAGTTTTGTTAATGATAAATTCCTCATAAAGAGATCTGGATAACTTTCACTGCCAAATATTTAATGGTATAATTATTTAGATTATTATTATTTGATCTTGAAATCATCAGTGTTGGCCCCGGCTTCAACAAACATATTGGTTTTCCTATTCGATCTATGCATACTAATGCAGACATATACAGTCAAACAAACAAACCTCATGTTTAGGAGTGGAGCTTGCCAAACATTTGAGTATTGGGGAAGACAGCTAAAAAGCACAATTGTTGTGTTTCTAATGTTTTTCTGATTGTTCTTCATCTCAAAATGTTTAAATATAGAAGGACACACGTGTTTATGTGCATTGTGTGGCAAGGCCTTTTAACTTGTTGATTTTGCAAAAAAAAAAAGTTAAAAAAATTGTACTTTACCATTTGGGCTCTCTTCATCTATGGCCACAATGGTCGCCGGGGGACCCGAGCGAGATAGCTTACATTCTAGAGAGGGAGAGAAACAGAGAGAAAGGTTTATTCATAGTTTACTACCATTTACCGTGCTATATTGGAATATTTAGATCAACACTGTTTGTACATTATATAATACTGTCCACGTAAAACAAATAATGGTTAGACCAAATTTAACACTGTCAAAATGTACAGATATCACATTTCCATCAGTTCCATTTGGCCAGTAAATCTGTCATATTTGAAAGATTAAAAAAAATTCTAAAGGTTGTCCATCTATGCAGATGGTGTGAATTTATCTTGCAAATAAACCAATACACATAACACATTAGGGGAAGAGAGAGAGAGAGAGAGAGAGAGAGAGAGAGAGAGAGAAGAGAGAGAGAGAGAGAGAGAGAGAGAGAGAGAGAGAGAGAGAGAGAGAGAGAGAGAGAGAGAGAGAGAGAGAGAGAGAGACTTTTATTCAATCCCTCAGACATGGGATTCATCATAAACCATAATTTTCTTTCTCTTTTGTTGAATCAAACAAAAGACATCGCATTAAACATGGAACATTATTACATCAGTGGAGTCTACTGAACTATCACATCCCCATAGCACCACTGCAAATTACGATTCGATTTGGACAGACTACTCAATTTAGCTCTGACTTTACTTTGCAGTTTATTAATGTGGAACTGCTTCTGCATATTTAGCTCTCATATTGGCATTTTTTAAAGCTGCAGTAGAAAATATGAGAAACAAATTATAGTGAGGTAAGAAAGATGCAATGCTTATTTTACTCTGACCCTCTGTGTCGTCCAGAAACCCGTTCTGTCTAGTAATGGAATATAACTTCAGTTTACCCTTCTGAACATCTACATCGTCCCCCATTACAACAGGTTGCAGCGCATTCTTCATGTAAACTTCATATTCTTAAAATCAAAATTTAAATGTAATAATAATAACCCTCTTGGATGGGGAAGATGGAGGTAAAACTTTTCTATTGGAAACCACATGCACGGTTTCCACTAGAAAAACGACAATGCGATTGTTTATACGGGAGGCCGAAGTATGTTTTTCCAACCAACTACTCTGCATGCTGCGAGTAAAACATCGTCCACTTATACCGAGGCGTCCAACACAGTCATGGTGGAATCACCTGGCGTAGCCTTCTTACGAACAGATAAGGCATGTGGGAGGGAAGACGTTGGCCTCAGAGACACAGATAGATAACGGTAAATAGACAGAAAGAGTCAGAGTCGTAGGGCATGAGATGGAGAAGGAGTCACTGTTGGGAAAAGTAGTCTGCCTAGTTACTTGAACAGATGACCTGAGACGGAGAGGAGATACAATTGTCGGCACGAGGGCCTTGGATTTATTTAGTAAGGTGAAAAAGGTTATACTGAGCTATAGAGCGTTCAGAGATCGATCAAGCGAAAATGTCTAAGTCCCTAACAGCGCTGAGGTCGTCCGGAGCTTCGCCTCTGTAGAGGTTCTGCTTCAAATGAGCGTAATGTCCTTTTGGGTGTATCAGTCTTGTGTGTTTTCTTCTAGCGAATTGTGTGTTGCGAGTTATGTGTGTCAAGACTGGCGGGGGGGTTTCTATGTGTCTTCTTCTAGCGAATTGTGTGTTGCGAGTTATGTGTGTCAAGACTGGCGTGGGGGTTTCTCGAGAGCACCTGCCTGGCCTTGAGCACCCCGGGCTGTGGCCGAGTGTTATCAGCAGATAGATTCGAATGAGTGTGTGCATTGTGTTAGCATCTGACGGCCCCTAACGTTGGGACATGTAGTCTTCACCATGGGCCTTAGCGTGTGCCTATATCTGTACTGCATATGGTGTGTTTGTTATTTAGGCCATCATCACCAAGAGTCAGAAATCTTGTCTAGCGGCCATGATGAATCTAATCACAACCCCGAGCAATGCTTGCACCAATCAATCGGCCAGGATTGAAAATACACAAGATAACGTGAATGCAATTCCTAAAAAAACAAACTGTTAAAGCCAAACTTTAGGGGGGGGGGGGGTCCTAGAAGAATTAGGTGTGAGGGGAAAAAGCCGAATTGATTTTGGGAAAAAGGCAATGGAGCAAATAGGAGATAACAAGAAAAGAGAAATGGTACAGACGGATGCATTGTGGGAGCGTAGATTGACATATATCAGAGAAGAGATAGAGAGCTCTTACCCTCATATTGCCAATCTGCAGAGACCAGAGCCGTCCAAAC
Source organism: Melanogrammus aeglefinus (assembly GCA_900291075.1). Lineage (NCBI taxonomy): Eukaryota > Metazoa > Chordata > Actinopteri > Gadiformes > Gadidae > Melanogrammus > Melanogrammus aeglefinus. The sequence goes on along the minus strand of OLKM01000952.1, from coordinate 38,586 downwards.
ACACAGGAAACAGCCCGGGAGGAAGGAAAGAAGGAGGGGAGGGAGGGAGGGAGAAAGGAAAGCAGTTAGTTGTACAACTAGAAATTAAAGGGTAGTAATACTGCAGGTAAAATGCAGTATTAAAGTGGAAGGAAATACAGTAAATACAAACTGAACTGAAAAAAAATGACAAGCAGACACATGTATGGAGATATAAACATGGCTGGAGAGGAAAAGGGAGGGAGTAAGACAGACAGACAGACATATATATAAATATATATATATATACAAAATAAAGGCAGAGAGAGAGAGAGAGAGACAGACAAATCTCCAGACAGGAAGGAATCAAAGTGTCGCCCTCGACTAGGCTTTACTTCTTGAAGGTCAGTGTGTATGTAGTGTGTTGTAATGACAGTCCCACTGCAGATGATTTGAGTGCGCTCCATTAGGTTCCTCAGCCATATTCACCAGCGCCCCCCCCTTCCACCATCCCCCCGGGGAGATGGAAGGGGGTAGCGCTGGCGTATCGATCACGCTGCTCTGGGCCTCAGCTGTTCAAGGCAGAAAGTGACTCGTCTTCTCCTCACCGGTTGTTCCCTAGCTTATCGATCAGTGCAAATCAACAAGCAGCATTCTGCTGGAGGGGGGGGATACACCAGCAACACTGTTAGGCCTTGTCTGTGTGTATATACTGTACATATATATCTACATCTACATATATACATGTGTCAGCCCCTACACTACTACTCGATTATTTTTCTTCAAAGCAACTCAATGGCCGTCATCAAACTTATTTGTCCTCTCTCTCTTAAAAAGGATTTTCAGCAATCATACTTCAAAAGAACCTTGATAACGAGTTCTCTGAGTGAGACGACAAATCAACCTATTCAGGAAGAAGAAAATACATAAAACTTTTAACATACTCCTTCCAGAATCAAAAGTCTCATTCATGTCATCCTGTCAAGCACATTGCAAGAAATATTACTTCATTTTGTATGTCAAGGGTCATGAATCTTGTATCTTGGAAATGATACCATTTATTATAAATAAAAGCCCAATAGTTTCGGTAAAAAACAAATGATACATATTCTAATACGTGGATATACAGTGAAGGGGGTTAAAAGTGCACACGTGTAAGACATTGTGTAGCAGTGAAAGGTGGTTCAAAGCACACTTGTTACTTGATGAACACAGTGGCGCGTAGTTCTTTCAAGCCGGCCTCGTAAGTCTGCATGTAAAGCGCTCATTCCCTCTCTCTCTCGAGTCTTTCTATCACTCTCTCTTTCTCACTTGTTCTCTTTTCCTGAGTACACCCAGTGTCTGCCAAGTGGTCACTAGCATCTTATTTTTTCCTTCTAATCAAGTCTTAGTGGTGGGGTGCATATTGCCATCAGCGTCTTGTCTTATATACGTTCCATTAATCAGAGGCTCTGGACAGATGTTTTTGTTTCAAGTGAAAGAAGGGGATGAGTACTGGGTGGGGTGGGGCTGGTTAGGAGAGGGGGTTTTGAAACTTGAAGCACACGAAAAATAAGCTTTACGATTTAAGACCCTCTCTCTCTCCTTCTCGCTCCCAATCCTTTAAACCAGGAGTGGCGCTATCAATGTGTCTGTTTTTAATCCATTATTCAGTTTGAACCGCTGAGTAGAGAGTGATCAGGCAACCGAAGGCGGAGCCAGATAAAGTAAACTCTTAAAATGGCGGTGGTGTTTTCAGGGACAAAGTTTTTTAGGACAAGGCCGACAGCTGATGCTTTGAGGGGGAGCGCTGACGCAGGCGCTAAAGTTTGATTTCACATGTCTGTTTTAATAGCTGCTTGCGCTAGTTAATGGACATAGCTTAGCAAGGATCTTTTGTGAGAAAACACACACGCACGAGATCTCGTGATACCGGGTTGCATCACACACACACACAATCACACACATACTGACCGTACGACACCTAAACACACACAGTGTATAAACATAGACATGCAGGCCAGCATGCAGTTCCACTACACAAAGGATGTAGACAAACACACACATACAACACATGCTCACACAGTAAGTACACCCCTTGGTTACCGTCTCCAAAATGCACACATGGAAATACTAGTGTGCCCTAACGACGGTCTCCATGACAAATGCCCGTCTCAGACGGACACATTCACACAGTTGACTAATGTTACAATCTATTATACATGCCCCACCTATGACTCACCGTCGCTGTTTATTTGTTCCTGCATGTTTTTTGGTGATTGTGCAGGCAGGTGTGTGTGTGTGTGTGTGTGTGTGTGTGTGTGTGTGTGTGTGTGTGTGTGTGTGTGTGTGTGTGTGTGTGTGTGTGTGTGTGTGTGTGTGTGTGTGTGTGTGTGTGTGTGTGTGTGTGTGTGTGTGTGAGAGTGTGCTTTCTCCCCCAGTCCCTGAAGGTTTCTTCCACATGGCGACCCGCGGGGCCTGAGGCCCTCTGATGCACTGCTCTGAGCTCCGGGGGGGGCGACAGCCCGAGGGAATCGGTGGTCTGATGTGAAAACGGAGTGGGCTTCCTACCAGGATAAACTGATGCAGATGAAGGTCTCAACTCAAGAGTCGAAACACATCACACCGCAGAATACCAAACTTGCCCCTTCTTTGAAACATGCTGACGGCGGGGTGAATGCATGGAACAACAAAGGAGGGAGAATAAAGAGAGAGGAAGCTCAAGGCCTCCCGCTGACGCTCTGTCGGAAGGCATTTTGGGTTTTGCTATTTACCAGGTTTCACGGTCGTTATCTATCAGTAACGCCTTAGAGGGGCTCTATCAGGATCAAACCATGTTCCTCTGTTAGTTACAAAGCAGGGGCACAACTACATCCATGACCCGTTTTGAATGATTCGGAAATTATAATAAGGCGTTCCAACCAGCGCTACACATGGTCATTTAAACAGCCAACAGGTGCATGCTTGGATTGTGTTTGCCCTCCACTGCAGGATGATTTGAATCTGGGAGTACAATACCCACATTCAATAAGAACACAGTGGGGGCTGGACTAGAATTTGCAATGAGGGGTGGGGGTGGGGGGTGGAATACAGAAGGGATGGGTTCGGCAGAAAGATTAGAAGAGAGCAAAAGAGGAAAGAGAGATGGACAAGAGAACAGAGAGAAAAGGAGTAAAGCAGATAGAAGGAGGGGAGAGGGAAAAGACCAGAGAGGAATCAGACAAAGTGAAGAGTAGTGGAGAAGAGGAAGGGAGAGGGGAGAAGAGAGGAGATGCTGTAAAGAGGGGGGTATGAAGTAAAGGAGGAAAGGTAATGAGCAGAGGAGGGAGAGAGGAAAGAGTATGGCAAAGACAACAAGATATGGAAAGAGAACAGGAAAGAATAGATTTAAAGAAGGAAGAGGAGAGGGAAAGAAACAAGGCAAACGAAGGCAGAAGGGAAAGAGGGGGAAAGGATTTGGGAGAAAAGTAAAGGAAAGAAGCATAGAATAAAAGGGAAGGTGAAGAGGATAGGAAAAATATGGAGCGAGAATAGGAGAATAGAGGGAAGTTAAGGGCCTACGTGCAGGTTAACCGGAAGTTTTGATTAATGGGTACATAAAGCACTCAAAATATGTGTATCATCATTTATAAATTGTATCATTTATGAAATGTCTCCAAAATAGTGTTAAAGTCCAGTTTTTGTCGTTTTTGACAGTAACAGGTGTTTTCTAACGCCATTCGGCCATGACGTCACGTTGGGGAGACGTGGTGGAAGGTAGCCTCAGCCTAGTACTAGAACTATGGCAAGAACCACATAACATGTATGATGGCCCACAGCAGTATAATTTCGAACCTGTCAGACGTGAGAGGGCGAATGAGGAATTGCCGAGAACTGATGGCGGTCAAAGCCAATTAAATGCATGGTCAGAGGAGAATGACTGGAGAGTTGCTATCATTTAGCAACGCAGCAATGAGCGCTGGGGCTAGTCAATGAACAGCAGTGCATACAATAACGACGCTTTTATTTATTTTTACTGTCAGTGAATAGCAACGAGTGAAAGTCAACGTTTTCTTTATGACAGCGATTATGTCGAAAGTACCGGTAAACTTAGTCAGAAGATCTAGAAATAGAAGGCATAATGCTAGCTATGGGCTTACTTAGCCTATCGGACAGCAATCAGTGCACTTGGAAATGAGTGCCTGTGTCACGTTAAAATTGTACCGGGGGCGAAAATTGTACCGGCCTACGTCATCGTTTGTTTACATCCTGACAACCTGCCCGGCAACAGACGACGCGATGCAGAAAACATGTTTCCAAACGACGAAATAACATAATACAGATAGCGGATCGCTATCTGTATTATGATAGATAGCGATAACAATTGTTTTTACTTTATATTTGTATTGTATTTAATTGTTTAATCGAAACAATAAAAAAATTTGCCCGCGAAACGGGCGATCGCGTCAAATGCAAATATATTGAGACAATGTCATTTTGACGCGGGCAAAGCATACGTCATTTGACGCGATCGCCCGTTCGCGGGCAATTTTTTTTATTGTTTCGTATACCGGTAAACAATTAAATACAATACAAATATAAAGTAAAAACAATTGTTATCGCTATCTATCATAATACAGATAGCTATTTCGTCGTTTGGAAACATGTTTTCTGCATCGCGTTGTCTGTTGCCGGGCAAGGTTGTCAGGATGCTAGAACAGAACGATGACGTAGGCCGGTACAATTTTCGCCCCCGGTACAATTTTAACGTGACACCTGCTGCAAATACGACCAGACAGATTGAACACATAAACAAAACACACCGTCCAACCCGGCGGATGCTGACAGGCAGCCCACAACAAGGAAAACATCATCCACGGCGGGTGGTCTCACTCTCGCACGCCCAAACTACACAATCACTCCGACTTATCCAACTCCAAGGCTAGGCTGCTCTTCACGAAGACCACGACCAACCACAAGGCCTTCATAACCATGCAGTATGCCGCACAGTCGCACACACTCATCTTTGCAAAACAATCCGTTTCATCATCAACATTCAGTCACTGCAAAGATTTACAGACTAGCCTCTTACCATACGTTAGAATGGACCCAAAGTATGTGATTGATACAGTCTGGTTCGACTTTCGCTTGCTATCCGTCTTTAGTTTGACTTCTCAACATTATGTCTATCTTGTGTTAGGCGCACATGGCTAATTTGCATACGTGCACAGGATTGGCTGGCTCCGCAAGGCAAATAATAGAACATATTGAATTGTCTGTCTGTCTGTCTGTCTGTCTGTCTGTCTGTCTGTCTGTCTGTCTGTCTGTCTGTCTGTCTGTCTGTTCTTTGTCTGTCTGTCTGTCTGTCTGTCTGTCTGTCTGTCTGTCTGTCTGTCTGTCAACGCATGGGTCTAGTTTTAATGTGATGTATTTTTGTATGTCCAGTCAGACTTGTTATCTCCCTTGTTCTGTGTAGTCTTGTAGGCTATAGGCCTACTGTGTGAGTCGAATCACCTAAATGAATTCCGACGGGTAGTTTTTTATTAATAAAGACTTGAATAGGCTATTTATCTATCTAGGCAATTAGTAAGCAATTATTCGCTGAAGGCGAAGTGAATAGTGGGGAATAGCCCCCGATACCGAAGGTTTATTTGTTGTTATCAGCTGACATTTTGCGATGAAACAATATCGAGTTTGAGATGTCAATCATGGGATATTGCCCAATATCCCGAGATAGCGAAACAATCAAATTGCGCCATCTTAGGCGGTTCACGTGTAGCATATACTAACTATATATAATATCTATGTATTTACTTATGTATCTGTATAATCTGCTGAACACTCTCTTATTAGTCTCTACTCGAGTCGTAGGGGTCTCAATGCGGCTTTGGTCCGTGTCTCCCCAACGTGACGTCATGCAATGCATTCTAGGGGAAATGAGAATCAATAGCAAACCGCTAAAATAGTACCTATATACTTTTTCGTATAGCATTCCGTTTTGTGATACCTAACAACATTAAATAAAATAAATAACAGTTTAAATCTTAAATACCAACAAGCAAATTGCACAAATTCGTTGGAAAATAAACCCTGCAACATGGCCTTTAAGGATTGATAAAGGGAACAGCTGACCTTGTGTGAGATTGATGTAGGCCTATCTCTGGAGAACAAACACGCAGAAACAAACACACACTGACACACAGCCTTGGGGATCGCCACTTTGTCACTTGGGTTCCTGACTTTGTACCTACTCCTTCTTTATCTACTTCGCTTTCTCTTTACCTTCTCTCTGCCTCCCTCTATTCTCAGTTCTCTTCTTTCATTTTACCACTTCCATAGCTTTAAGCAGTTTCAATCGCCTTTGCCTCCGTCTCTCATTCCTGTAGTGCTTATTTTTTTGTCCAACTTTCCGATGGTCGCACTTCATGCTGTGCACCAATTCCTCATTTATTACCTCTTCTAGCCCTCTTCCAAATCTCTTTCTTCCTTCTATCGTCCATCATCCTCCCATGTCCCTCCTCCCTTGTCCCATCCTGACGAGTTTATTAATTTTCAGAACAAAACACAAGCTTTGTCACAGTAGATATGCTATGTGTTTCTCAGTCTCTCTCTTTCTGACGGTATCCATCGTAGACTTCTGTCAGTTCGGAGCCTCTACACTACTATCCTGTACTATTGGACAGGCCAAAGCCACAGATACCACATTATTTTCCTTCCTTTTGTCAGAGCATTTGATTTCTTGATCAGATGTTAAGGTAATTTCAACAAACAAATAATGCTTCTAAAATAATTTGCCTATGCTATCTTCAATACAGTGAGGGTCGTTACTGGTAGTGCTGCCCCCGATAGATTCCCTTTGTCGACTACTTTAATACTTCTAATTTCAAGTCAATAGATCCTTTCTGAAGGTCAGAGTGTATCCGGTCCGGTTGTGATGACAGAGTCACACTGCTGACGGTTTTGGTGCGCTCCATTCGATCTCCCAACCCCCCGCGCCCTGTTGGCCGGTTCCCTGCGGTGATGGATGAGTTTGAGTGCCGGCGTTGCTTTATAGATCAAGCTGCTCTGGGCCCGAGTGTGCCTCCAAAAGCATGAATTGAATTGTCTTCTCTGCACCTTATGTTCCCTAACAAATCAAGGGGTCCAATACAATGTTTAGATCCAAGAGATTCCAGATTTGTCAACATTGCTTTGTTTGTGTATGAGCTCTGCTTGAGTCCCAGAGCTGAAGGGAGTGTTGGATAAAGTAAGGAAACATTGTGTTACTTTCACAGAGAAATAAAAACAACTAATATTGAGCCTTCAAAATACAGTACAAGCGCATGCGTGAAGCGGGCGGGCAATTAAACGGCATCAACAAAGCAATAATTCTGACTAACTTACTCCACCACTGATAACAGAGTCCAGCCTACTTGTAGCAATAACACAATAAAAGCATTTTGGGGGGAAATAACACATTTTCTGAAACCAAACAATTGCAATATGATGGTCAAAATAAATATTTTCATTTCACTTCTTTAAAGCTGTGTCCAAGTGGGTTTAGGGTTTCAAAGGCATGTATAGTGTGACCCCCAGGTCTATGAGTGAGGTAATGGAGCTCTGACCGGAGTGGTCAATGTTAATGGCTGTGTCCGGGAGGGTTAGATTTCGTGGGCATAGTTGCATGTGTAGAAGACACGGTACCTGTTCCTTGTTGCAACTCTAAATGCGTCATTCCGTTCCAGAGCATCTGATATCTATTACTTATATAACATGAAAACACATATAAGTGAAGCCCTTAGAACAAGCAATTTAAAAATCGCACCACTTCTGACATCACAAGAGGGAGCGTGAAACCTGATGTATGGTGAATCCATCTGACTCCACCATGGGAGTTTGATCCATATATCATGCATACACCGCTTGTGATATCTTGCTCATAGATCTGGATATGGCTCACATCGGCTGGTGAAAGTGGGGGCCTTTTAAATCAGCCACCCTAAAAGGGGATGGGTTTTGAAGCACCCCTGAGGGGGAATCCTTCCACTGAGCACCATCTTGAAGAAACAGACAAAGATATATCACGATGGATTCACTGCCCTGCAGCACCGGCTGGCTATCCATTCGAACAGAAAGCCGTGTATAGCTACAGTTCCATCATACTTATCAACATACTTACAACACAGGTTTGGGCGAGGGAAACACTATCATGTGATCTGGTATGCTCTGGTGATGATGATATATGAGCTTGATATGGTCACATACTATTCACCAGTGAACCAGAAGGCTTGCTGGAATTGGTTGATATTTCGTGAAGATACCCCCAATAGGCCAGCTATAGCCGATGTCCTATGATGTCAATGTGGCCTTTATCTTTATCCTTATGAACCATCTCAAAAAGTGATTATGATACATAATACAATACACATTGAGATTAAGATTAAACCTGTTTGACACCAGTAACGTATTATAATCCTAACATAATATGATTTACCAATTATGTGCTATTACGCTATTCCAAAATGTGAATGCCTCGCCCGCTCTACCTCCTGAGCTAATCCGACCCCATGCATGAGTGTGTCTGGGTATATATATATATATATATATATATATATATATATATATATATATATATATATATATATTCCACCGACAAGCAGAAGATCCCACTGTGCCTCAGCACCAGGGGGTCCCTGATCTCCCTGATAAGCCTGCTGTAGCCGAGTCTTAACCCAGTCTTACGACAAGCATGGAGTCTTAACTCTGTAAACAACAGGCAGGCGGAGGGACATGTGGGAGGGAAAGGAGTACTGAGTAAGGCGGAATGATAGAGAAAGAAATAAAGAGGAAAAAGAAGAGAACAAATACAGGAGGGGAGAAAGTATAAGAGATTATGTAATAGAAAGGTAGATTGAGAGAAAGGAAAGAACCTGTGGCGATAGATGGAGCATGAGAAGGATCATATCAAAGATATGAGTGTAAAGAAAGAAAGAAGTGCTGAGAGAGATAAGTAAGAGAGAATAAAGAGAAAAATAAATAAATAATAACAGAATTCAATTATTTCGAGAGGGAGTAAAAACTAAGAACCAACTGGTGTGTGTAGAAAGAGCCATATAATACAGGGGTAGCGATAGAGAGAGATAATCATCTTTACCGTCTGTGTCTTGTCCGAAGCAGGCAGTAAACAGCAGCAGGTAGAGGACTACTACTCCCATAATAACTGGCAAATTGAATTGGTGCCATCTTGACAATGGCCCCATTGTGTGTGTTCCAGCCATCTTCAGCCCTGGGCTGCTCTACGCATCCACCTGCAGAAAAATAAAACACACAGATCAGATACAGGCTCGCAATCACATTCAAACACATACACGCACACACACATAAACACAATTACTGACACACACTGAGTGTGACCGACACCGACACATCCACCTTAATAAATTTAAAGACACATACTGACACACACCAGAGTCACAATCACACACACATACAAACACACACACACACACACACACACACACACACACACACACACACACACACACACACACACACACACACACACACACACACACACACACACACACACACACACACACACACACACACACACAGGTCAGACTCAGGCTTAACTTGATAAATTTGGCGCCTGACACCCGTACAAAAAGGGCCCAGCTGTAGTGGTCCACCCGGGTGCATAAGATTTGTCGCAATCAAACACATGCCCAAGTAAAACAATTTTCCACTCCATTCAGTTGAAGGGGCGCCAGATGCATGTTGTTGTGAGATTGTTACCAGATAGCGAAGCACACATTGGCGCAAAACAGCCAGGAGCATAACATGGACTCAATTCATAAGCAACGGCAAGGGACTTAAAAAAAAATGCAATTGTCTAGACCACGTAACTTGTACACAAAATCTATAAAGGATCAAAGGACCCTTTGTACATTAGCATATTTTATGATGATTTCAATAGTTTCCATGCACTAAATCATCTGCAAAATGTTATGATACATGTCATTAAGATGTAGCAGACATCATGGAAATGTTGGCACACTAATAACCTGCACTCCGAATACAACTTTGCGGATGTCAACAAATAGTTTACATCCGTGACATTTTGACTCCAGACAATAGTATGCAATTATAATAAGGCACTGGGCTAAGCGATGTTCGTATTTACGCATTCTACTGGCTTTCTACAGCAACTGGGAAATTGTCTAATCCAGCATTGCGTGACAGAAATTTATTTTTTAAAACACTACACACAACACAACAAAAAGAAAAGCTATTAAAAGACACTTCTTATTTTTCCAGAGATTATAAATTAGGTTTAAGACAATCAAAATATTTATTACACCCCATAAACTCTGTCCCCCTCTCTTTATTTATTATTTTCTGTTCTTCGAATGCGATAAGGAAGTAAATTGGAGGTCGCTTTGGGAATGACACCTTTCCTGAACCAAAAGTACATTTTCCCACTTTTCACTCAAACCAGCAAATGCCATGTGCAACACATAAAGACATGACTGAGCAGAACCATGGTAACATCAGTGGATTTGCGCACGTACACACACACACACACACACACACACACACACACACACACACACACACACACACACACACACACACACACACACACACACACACACACACACACACACACACACACACACACACACACAAATTCAAATACACTCAATCACAAACTCATGAAAACCTTTGATGTATTTTTAAAGAATTTCAAAGTAGCCTCCTGCCATATAAATCAGAAAGACATGCTGGGAATTTACTACTGGTGATTATACATTCAAACGCTTCAGTTTTGTTAGGACACACACACCTGCTTAAATAAGGATGTGAGGGCTCTCAACCTCGTACACACACACAAACACACACACACACACGCACACACACACACACACACACACACACCTATCATTTCAGTTTAGTTTTTCACCTTCAAACATCAATTTGTGGTCCTGTGTTTGAGTTGCTGTTTTAGTCCCATTCTAAACCCAAAATAACATCAATTTTCACCCCATAACCTGCACTTATATATGCAAATACAGCTTTTCAGAAATATGCCTTGATCTGCAAGTGAGTGATTAGCCTTGAAACACGAGCCTGAATCCAAACAACTGCCAGCACATTCCCTTGGCCTTTATAGACATCAACTGTTTAACTGCAACCTTGTCTGACAAAATACCCTCCCCCACACAGCTTCTGATGAAAAACTAATTTACACTTACAGCATTCGCCAACGCACCCTTTCATGGGAAGAGACCACAGCCAATCCATCCGTAAGTGCAGTGCCAGGTGAAGCCGCACATCAACAGCCTGCACTGAGTTCAACCCAAAATACGAAAACAGCCAGGTTTCATTTACGGCACCCTGTCCACCTTCAGCCAACCTCTAACCCCTTCTGAGGTCCAGGAGTCGAGATGGTATCCCTGGATGGAGTGTATTTAGAGTAGGGGTAGCAGCCGGCTAGGTGGCTGTCACACTCCACCTAGGTGACTTTTAATTGGGCTTCTCCAGACAAGGCAGAGCTGTTTGAAGACCGGTTTAAAAGGTTTGTGGATGACGATAAATGGCCTTACTCTAAGTTGCCATCCGGGAGAATTCTCCCTTAGTGTGTGGAGAAGGCTGGTTTATCTTGTGCATACTGAACTTGTCCTCAACATGTGTGCAGCCTCAACCATCCTCATAGTCTCACTGAATGTTCAAGTTAATGAAGTTCTTCACCCTCATATACAGCCTTGGCTAGCATCATTTTTCAGATGGACAAAAATCCTTTAATTCTGTGCTAATTAGGCTAATTGTGCTAATTCCCTGTTTAATTTGAAATGGTCATGTTGCAGAACATGTAAGCCCAACGCGGGCCAGACGCCACGAGGGGTCCTATGGGGTACCCCTCGTGGGGTACCCCCCCGTCGTTTTTTTTTGAGGCTTTTTGCAAAAATAAATATTATTGGGCCGAGACACGAGGCAATTATCGCTTTGGCTGTTGTATCAGAAGGATGGATAGCTTGGTTTGTTGTGTGAAGGGAGTCACGAATCAGCATTGCTTTGAATGGCCCATTTTTTAAATACTTAAAAGATGCATCACTCACTTCCCTCCACTCTAAAACCAATCTAATCTAAGAAAAACCAATCCATGAATAATATGTTAGTCTTAAGTGTTTTCTTTCAGAAAAACAACTACTTATTGTTAGATAACGGGTTACAGAGTAACAGGAGAGAGCAATATCAGGGTTCAGGGAGAGAAACTACAGTGTTAGACTGTTGTTTTTATAGGCCTTTCCGTCGTAGTATTTCAGTTCAATTTTACAGTGGTTTTAAGGACATTTCCAAGAGGGGGAAAGCCGGCTACATTGTTAGACCTGTTTGTTTGATAATCCAGTCATAACACACATGTCCTGAGGAAAGTGACTCCCACACCTCCGACCAACTGCCACTTTAAAGTATTAATAAAGTATTAGAATAGTAGTGTAGTTATAGAATATTCATCATTTATAAAGCATTCATTCTCCATGAATTCTCAATAGTAAGTCATTCATAATCAGTAATGAAATAATCAGATAATGGTTTATAAGTTAATTTAAAAGGGTGTGTTGATGATTTACAAAATGTTTACAATGTGTTGATAGATCTTTGAAAACACTCAATAATTCTTCAATTCATGATTAAATTCAGAAAGCATGCAAGCAAGTGTGAGATCATCTAAACTGACCACCTTACTAGTTGTTACTATGTTTAACTTGGTACCGTTGCCATGCTACTTGAGGTATTTCCAGCCTTTAAATATAATAAAAACAGTCTTACTTAGGCGTAGATAGGCCTCACTTTAGATGATCTCAAATAAATAATGTGTATGAATAAATTATAAGTTATTCTAAGGTGCTACCGATAATTATCATCAAATATTTGAAGGTTCAGAACTGATTATTATTGGGCCTGGAAGAGATGTCTCAATTAAAATGGCAAGAATATAAAAATCAGTTGCAGTTATACCATCATTCACATAGTTTTAAAATTGACTGTGAATTCTTTATTTACTACTACTTTATTAATGCTTCGAAGTCGTCATTATTCTAAAATTCTGCCTCATTATCAGAGTAGGGGAGTACCATAGTGCCGTGTTTAGGTTGCGAGTGTGATCCCTAAATCTGCAGTCTACCTGGAGGCATCCTTGAGCGAATTGCTGTAACCTCTACCTCCTCCTCAATGACAAATCTGAAATCACAGAAATTGGCTTTGGATTTAAGTCTATAAGAAATGCGTGTGATAAATGATGAAATGATAATATAATTATTCAAGGTTTACCCCTAAAATCCCTTTTGACAGGGAACCATCAAGCTCTGTCGTTTCCTAATATAAGAGAGTACTGCTTCAAATGCCTGATTGTGAAAAGTCACAGTCTGCAACATCAACTCCTTTATGGGGGGAAAAGATCACGGCAAATCCCGACCAATAACATCAATGGCCCAACTTTTCTATTACTCTTGTTGCACAAACTGAGTCCTGCCGAGTGCGATACACAACAACCTGTTCGCTCTGCTATTAAAAAACAGCACCGTTTGACGGTAGCCCTTTACGTTGACATCTGACTGGAAGGTTTTATATTTTTGAACTGTATCCTCTCGTTTTAATACCTGGAATCTTTTTACAATTATTTATTTATT
>OLKM01000952.1:0-22500 GCA_900291075.1 Melanogrammus aeglefinus | reverse complement strand
TTTGAGAGAGAGAGATGACATTTGGACTAAACTTCCGTGATTACCTCTCAGAGAAGGGGGGGGGGAGAGATTTTGTTTACAGCGTTTATTTGCGGCCTTTATGGCTGATAAGCCCAGCCGGATGAGGCTGTTTAACCTGTTAAAAACAGTGTACTGCTTCGTGCTTCAGTAAGCAGAGCGAACAGGGGACGATAAGAGAGGAGGCGAAAATAAACGGAAGAATGTAAGAAAATAGGAAAAGCAGAAAAGAGGGGAGGAAAGAGGGTGGATAGGAAAAGGGATGCAGGGGGAAAGGAAAAAAGGGGAAGACATGAGCGAGAAGAGGAGAGTGAGATGGCAGAGTGAGAAGAGAGATAGTTGAGGTCAGTTGAGGACAGGTTACATGATTGCTGGAGGGTCCCAACACTTTGGCAGCCAAATAATAAATAATAAATCTTCCAGCTCATTGCATTGTTGTGGGCGATGACGATACTAGAGTATGGAAGAAAATGACTTGAATACTATTGTGAAGATTGTGCCATTGGCTTGCATATAAAGAAAGATAAGTGTTGACACAATTACACCATCCTAAACTAGTCCATCTTGATGGGCTCCGTATTGTATTCAATGCTAACGCCATGGTAACCTTTGAAAAAAACATAAAATGTTGAGTCATGGCTTTCCACGCTTTACAATTCGCAATCTAAAGGTAAAAAGAAATTGGGATAGAAATGCAGCTTTATATGACTCGATTTCTGTGACTTTTTGGCTTTCAAAAAGCATTTACATCTGCACACAGAAAAAATACAATATCTTCATCAATAGTCCAGTTAATGGAGCATATCTTCCAGTTGCAGTACAATCATCCATTTTCTGTTCTTTATTAAACTCACATGATTTTCATTTCCTGTTATTTCTGTGTTTGATTGAGGAAGTCTGTCCAAGAAGTGTTAACCCACCATTTGGCCACACACACACACACACACACACACTCCCATCTTGCAAGTGTGTTTCTGTGCTTGTGTACATTTGTGTCTGTCTTTGCTTCTGTGTGTGTGTGTGTGTGTGTGTGTGTGTGTGTGTGTGTGTGTGGTGCGTGCGTGCGTGCGTGTGTGCGTGCGTGCGTGCGTGCGTGCGTGCGTGTGTGTGTGCGCGTGATAAATGGGGCACAATAAGCCATGCTCAGTGGTTAACATGATGTACTTAGCGAGAAACGATGACAGATTGCTCTGTCATCCGTGACGGGATTCATATATCAAATAAAGCCTTCAACTCGCTGCAAATATTAGGATTCATATAATAAAAAGTATCTACACTAAAATGTATAGTACAATGTATTTGTTAGCAGGGTTTCATACTGTATCAATACGTTCAATAAATAATAATGATGTTTGTTGATCATGTTTGATCATGATCATTTAGTGGGTGCCATATTTGTGCTTGCTTGATATTTTACAACTATAACTATTGATAAAGATGTAAAATATGTATAGACGTTCATTTAATATGATGAAGAATCTGTTGTCACTGTTTATTCAGTACATCTTTCCTCCATTGTGATGCAAACATGTCAGGGTAGTGGTCAACAATCATTATTTAATTCAAAAAGGCAAAAGAAAGAAAAAAAAAGATATCAAACTGCATTATTTCGACAGTGGGCCTATAATATGACCTACACATTTCACATTTAAACATGTATACGTGATGGATGCACCTTTTTAATTACAGTGATGCTTAATGTGTTCAGTTGTTATTGCTAATCTATAGCCGAGGCTATCTGACCTATCTCTATGAATATCACTATATCTCACTCACGTCACTAAACAAAATATTTCATCACACATAATGATTAAGCCTGCCTGTCTTAGCTCAGCATGGGTGATGGTCTCAGTGGGATCCCAACCATTGACTTGCGCTAACAGTTGAGCTGCATCAATGAGGAGAAAGAAACCACTGGGAGCTAACATGCAAGCTGTGGTAATAGACAAAGCGGCCAGCTTCAATGGACTGCATCGTTAATTTGGCCTGAAAATATCCTGAACCAATTATGTGCTTAGAGTTGATTGAGACACATACAAAAGGCGAGTGAAAGTGATACTTGATGAATGAAGGAATAAATGGATGGATGGAGGGATGGATTGATGGACAGCTGGATGGGTAAATATTAACAGAAAGCTCACTGCTATTCTACAATCCCTATTGCCATCAAACACGTTTACAAATTGTTTATTTTAAGCGGTGACGCGGCTGCCTTTGAGAACAGATGAACAAAGATATGTTTACACTGCAAATAATAAAGCGCAAACATGATTCATGATTCATTCGTGTTTGTCTTTCTGAACTCACAAAGGCAACTTTGGAAAGTGGAACGAAATTTCTGTGCAAACACTGTTCAGAGCAGAGTGAGGGGGAGCCGTAATTGATCCATCTCTGATGTAGAAGACATCCATACAGCGACCTCTGTTTGAAATAACGGCATGCTTAAACATTAATGGTGCCACGGAGTTGAGGGAAAGAAAGAGAAAGAAAATGGAGAGAGTGCACGCACACAGAGGAGGAGGAATAATTGAAGTCTGAGTGAGGAATAGGCCATGGAAAGGAATGTTTCAAAGAGGAGCGGCAGCTTTAGATGAAATAATTTCACAGTGAAATCGTAAAGGAAATGGCATATCACAATATTATGAAGAGGACAGCTAATAGCCAAGGCAATTACATTATATTTTATGATTGCATATATTTTGTGATTGCATATGATTGCATATATACAAATATATAGACTATTGAAGTATATATACATACATACATATATATACACAGACAGACAGAGAGAGATAACTAGAGTAAAGGAAGAAAGAAAAAATAAGGGGGTTGTTTCAATCCAGTCCAAACGATCACTTTCATATGTGGACTATATATGGACTATGTCAAATGATACCTAATGTCATTTCAAATAAAATGTATACAGTTCTGTCCATATGGATCACACAAAGGTCTGAGTGTATTTGATATTATATCATATGGGAGCTTTTTACACAAGGAAATTATTGGGGTAGTATTTTAATTTGTGGGCAAGGCATACAAGGCATCGACCAGTGGCTTCAACCCAAAACAGGAGCTATGTCCTAAATGCTAGGAGGCGTCCCTCAATCTTTATCTTAATACCTTGTTGCTAGGTCTATCTGGTTGCCTCAGTGATAGCAACCATGCAGAACCAGAAATCTTGAATAGTTCTCATTGTATGTGCTACGTACACAAGCATACTGTGAAGCAAGTTAATTAATATAAATGCTGTATAAGATATATACTGCCACTACTAGCCTTACTAAACAAAACCTTGCAGCAGCTTCAAAGTTTCTAATCATGATGTCTGTGAGCCCAGTCGGTCTCCGGATTGGAGGGGGGAAATATTTAAAAAAAACAACGGAAACAAGGAAATGCATTGAAAGAAACACAATTTACTCACATTTACAGTATGTAGCAGAAACACACACACACACACACACACACACACACACACACACACACACACACACACACACACACACACACACACACACACACACACACACACACACACACACACACACACACACACACACACACGATGAGTGTGTTGTTGCATGTGGTTGACCCAGGCTAATGAATTGTATCCTGACCAGAAAACATATAGCTTGACTGAATAAAGGCATTGATCCCTTCCTTTGATCATGAAACAAGTCTAGGGTTATGGTCTGCAGCAGATTCTTTGTTGAACTACAATGTTAATGGGTGTTTGGTTGTTTTGTAAGCATTTCAGTTGCATGGGTAAAGTCGGCAAACAAAAATGTGGGCAGAATAGTCTAGTAGTTACGGGGTCAAACTCCCAGCCATAAGGTTCTTGGTCGAACCTCAATGTCCAACAGTATACCTGTACACATCCTAAAGCAAGATGCGCTCACAGTTACTGACTTCTTACTGACCTGTATCGCCATGCATTCACGCAATACAATTCCTCTTGGATAAAACTGTCCAACCAATGAATAAATATTAACACGTTCAAAATGTATGCATCATGTATCTGTATCATGAAAATGATTCTACTTGACTTTAAACATGTCGATATATAGCCCGACAGAGTACTTTGAACGGTTTCTTCAAGTTACTCTGTGAGGTTAACGACCACGAGGAAAAGAGCATTGCAGAACATCGGTTCTACAGGGACCGATGAGAAACTGAGTTGATGTTGTAGACCGCCATTGTTTTACAACACACGTAAGAAGCAGAACTTCTTTAATAAAATGGTAAGGAAAGAATAATAGTGAACTGAGTTGTAAGTCCTTTTCTGTTTTAATTCCCTCTTTTTACAGCATCTGCTCTCCGTAGCTACCTTCAGATTATATATTTAGAAGGTGTTCCACGGGGCCATTAATAATAAATAAGAACTCGCTCATTTTATTCGAGCGAATAATAAGAAACGCATGCTAGTCCGCAGAGTTTATATAACGCTGTGCAGATGGAGGCGACTATTAACCTTCCTGTCACCCCGTGGAAGGAATGGAGAATGGGGTCAGGTTTACATGTGAAACTGCAAAGCAAAATGACCAATGAGATCCGCTAAGGGGAGGAGGGACTATTCTCAGACCTAATTGGTGCTGGAAGTTGGGATGTTGGGGTGCCAGGTACTATTTTCAAACCTCCAATGATAAACTTTATTTATTGCTTACTTGGATTGGCCAGCCTTTTGGAGAGAGGGAGAGAGAGAGAGAGAAAGAGAGCAAGAGAGTGCGTTAATAGACGATAAGAGTGTTAGGGTGATGGAGAGGTAGAGAGACAGGGAGTTAGAGACAGAGAGGAGAGAAAGGTAGAGAGGTGGTAACATCTGGGCCAAAGAGCTGTGTTGTGACCCTGATAAAAGGCCTCTCTTGACTCACTGGGAACCCTGATAAGACCACTGCTCTCTGGAGGGCTCTTTGTGTGTGTGTGTGTGTGTGTGTGTGTGTGTGTGTGTGTGTGTGTGTGTGTGTGTGTGTGTGTGTGTGTGTGTGTGTGTGTGTGTGTGTGTGTGTGTGTGTGTGACTGCAACACCAATTCTCTAGTGTAAACATGCTGAGCCTTCACAGGAAGACACTTTGAAGTTGGCAACAGTGAATGTTACCCCCCCCCCCCCCCCCACACCCATACACACACACAGACACACACACACACATTAAACCACTTGCACACATACACAAATGTATTCACATGCGTACGAACACATTTAATATGAAGTAAAACTAGGCATACTGTTGTTGCCAAAACTCTGACTTGCATGCAAACACACACACACACACACACACACACACACACACACACACACACACACACCACACACACACACACACACACACCACACACACACACACACACACACACACACACACCTACATCAGCTCATCAAACAATCAATGGGATTATAAACTATGCCATAGAATAAATTATGTACACACACACACACACACACACACACACACACACACACACACACACACACACACACACACACACACACACACACACACACACACACACACACACACACACACACACACACACAAACACTCACACACCCTCCTTTGCAGTACGCACTTCGTCTGATTTATGTTATCAATAATGGAAAATTCTGCTGAGGAGCCCGTTGCTTCTGGTTGGTTGTTGTTGGTGTATGTGCGTTCTGGTGTGCATGTGTGTGCGTATGTGCATGCATACAAGTTTGAATGGATTTTTCTTTTGGCAGCATAGATTTTGTGTTCATTTTCACTGGCAGCAGTGAAAAAATCTCTGAAGTCCAAATGTTGTTCTTGTTGTATTTGGTTCTCTGGATGGCCTAACATAACATCCATTTGATATTTTTGTTGGCATAACCCATTCCTTAATTTTTTATTCTTGATGATCTAATTAACTATTTGCCGACACTTTCATCCAAAGAGGTGATGGGGCTTGAACCCAAAACCTTACCGCTGGGAGACAAGCACCTTGACCAATAGGTACATATTCAATATAAAGCCCCCACCATGGCGCTAAGCGCTTTAGCTACGTACGTCTAGACCAGAGATAGCTAAACCACTTAGTGCTGTGAAGGTCTCGTGCTTCATGTATGAATGCTATACAGCATGCTTAAAGTGGCCATTGTCAACCACAGGCTAACAAGGAGATATTTGGGTTCCCGCGGGGTCTGGTGAGGTTTTAACAAAAGCCTGATCTATCTGATATCCCTACTACTTAGTGGGATCAGGAGGCCTGCGTAGACGGGGGGAGGGGAATAGAAGAAACTCTTCTTTCTTTTTTTGATAAGATTAAAACAAGGTTCAATTAAATAACATTCTGGGACCCAGGCTCATTAAAAAAAACCTCCAATAAGGGGAGCTTGTGGATGGTGGAAGGGCCAACATGTTGTTTTCACCCTCATTTTGAAAGTCAAATACAGCTGCTGTGGGGTGGTACATGGGGAGCAGGGTCCATTAAACATGGGGGTTGCATAGGTTTGAGTTCAACTTCAGCCTGGAGGAACTCTTTTTTAATTGGTGGCTTTGATAAGCGGGATAAAGGTTTTAACAATACTCGGTTTGATTCGTGTTTCAGCATTCTACCAGCTTAAATTACTTTCTCTTTTCTCTCCACTTTCTCACATCACATCCAGCACGGTCTGGACAATTGTATTTTCACACGATGCTTTTGCTGTCTGGTAGGATTTCTTCCAGGTTAATTCTCACCACCTGGAAGCCAGATTAATTATTGTTTGCAACATCCCATCAGAGACAATACAACCCAATGAGCTTGATTAAAAGTACCAGTGACAAAGTTCATAGAGAGGACTTATTCCTCCCTCTGGGTTTCTAATGCCTGGGTTGCCAGATATGCAGATCAGAGACAACATTTTGCCAGCTGGCGAGATAATCTTGTTAGAAATAATTAACTGGGTAGAATTGTTCTGAACCCAATCCCCAACCGAGAGGCCTTCTTAGTCAAGCGTCTAAGTCGGCAGGAACACCTAAACTCCTGCAGCACATAGAGAGCGAGCGAGAAGGAGGAGGGAGGGAGAGAGAGAGGTGTGGAGAACAAAGAGCAGGAAGAGCTCAACTCCAGCAGGAAAAAGGCAAAGACAGATGGCAAAAAAGAGAGACGGCTCAATTAAACAGAGATGGAAAGAGATTGATTTGCACCGAAGAGAGTGAAAAAGAGCAGCATAAGAAATGTTAAGAAAGAGAGAGAGCAGCATAACAAATATAAAGAAAGAAAGTGAAGGGTGAGAGAGAGAGAGATAGAGAGAGAGAGAAAGCAGTTAAAATATCAGAAGTATCCAAAAGACACTCTGAAATTGTGTTGAAAAAAATGGATTTGCATAGATATCACCTGAATATATATTTTTTTCTAGTTTATTTTACTTCCACTCCCTTTGCTCAACCTCCTGCTCACCAAAGGTGTTAACTTTTCGAATTCACCTGCCTCCCCCCCTTCTCGTGTAGGTGAACTCCGATCTCTGTGTTGTGAGGCGGCATTGCTGTGTTGCTGGAATCAGACACTGAGTGATGGGGGGTTGGTTATTATATTATGATTACAATAAACTTACATTTATTATTTCATCTAGTTGCTGCTGTTCTATTTATCTTGTAAATTGTATATTATATATTGTTGCAGCTTTTTTCAGTTTTATTTGCATATTGTATATTTTTTTATATTTCTTTCTTGGCATTCAGTCTGTGGAAAACAAAGGAAGAATTTCATTGTGTGACTGAGAACATGTTTCTTATTGTGCATATGACAGTAAACACTTTGAATCTTGATGTCCCCTGCACATTGCAGAGGAAATGAAGTGGTATCTATGTCTGCTTGTTGCCTGTGGTCGTTTTGGTGTGCCTCGATATTTCATATTATCTCAGTTTTACGATCACAAATTTGAGGGAATTTTCATTGCTTGAATCTGAAGTCTTCTCATGTAAAGGCTACAAATGAACTTAGCCAATTGAATAGCTCCTCCTTCAGACTCTCGCTCTGTTTTCTATCTATCTCTTGCTCTCACTCTATGCTGAGAATGTCTCTCCCACCCATCGCTACAGCCAAACCAGGTTCAGCTGATTCACAACCCATCTGTGTTTATGAAAGGATTTCCAAATTGATTCAATTTAGTAACCAGTAAATGAATAATCTGCCTACCGCAAGGTGAAAAAACCCTGAGTTACCTCTTAATTTAATAAATCTAAAATGAAGTGTCAATTTAACAAAGTGCTGGTGGTCACCAAATCAGGTAGGCTTGCAGAGAGACTTGGCATGCGTCATAGCTAGCATGATTACTGTGTAACTTTGACAACAGAATGCAGCAGTGTTCGTACTATCAACAACACCCAGCATGACAGCTAGCTTGGGATACAGCAAGTATTAAGCCGGTATATATAAATAACCGGAAGGATGGTATGTTCTCTGGACATGTGTTATCACAATTCACACACACACACTAAGAGGCATATGTGCACATCACGCACCCACACATACACACACTCTCACACATACACACAAACAATAAGGTTAAGCATAGCATTACAATTTACTTGTAAACTTTGTATCGAAGAAATCCCAGAAACATCAGTTTCGAAAATACTCATTATCATCATTATCATCCGCTTTATGATCATCAAAAAACATATGGGGCAATCGTAACGCAAATCAAAAGACAACCAACATTCAACCCAAAAAAGTTAAAAAATAAAGATTGTGGTCTTTTAAACACAGTGAATAGCAGGTTTGAGTGGGGCCGTCTAAAGGGCTTGTTTTTCAGTCTTGAGAAAATTGTACAAATTGTAGAAAGAACGCATTTACTGTTTTGCCTTTTGAAAATATGAATACATGGCTCTCCCAGAAGTGGGACTAATTCAGCCCTAATGGCTACTGGAACCAGCTGAATACAAGCAAACAAATATGTATACAGCAAAGCGACACACAGATAAAGAGTCGGTGTGTGTGTGTGTGTGTGTGTGTGTGTGTGTGTGTGTGTGTGTGTGTGTGTGTGTGTGTGTGTGTGTGTGTGTGTGTGTGTGTGTGTGTGTGTGTGTGTGTGCTTGTGTGTGCGTGTCTGTCTAAAACACTGCACATACTGTCTTAATCAGTGTGGATTATTTATGCAAATCCAACAGGTTAAAACAAGAGTTGTCTTGGGAAAAAGAAACGTGCAAAAGACATCAATCAATTAGGGTTGTAACAGGTGCAGATGGTGATGGAAAAGTGTTGATTGGAAACAGAACAAAAGTTTATCAAAGTCTTTCTGCACTTTTCCCCATGAACTGTAGCAAAAACAAGGTAGGATTTATATTCTCTATAGTAAAGACAACAGAAAGACTGATGCACCTAATATTAGTAGCCTACATCTCTGGGGTATATACTGTAAATATATAGACAACCAACTGAATATAGTAATATACTGGTTCTGAAGCTCTCTCACCCACAAACTCCAACACACACACACACACACACACACACACACACACACACACACACACACACACACACACACACACACACACACACACACACACACACACACACATTACAATAAAGCTAGCATTCTCACAAATACACAAATCCATTCTTCAATTGCGCTCCGATGGTCATTATACACAAATGTTTTGCTGTGGAGTATAATATATATATAATATATCCCTCATATTCCATTTTTAAGGAACGCCTGAGAGTCGCTATATAGACAAACAGACAATGTATAGGAATTACTTTACAGTTGTTACCTTGTATCTTAAAACAGTAGTCACAGCTCTTGTACGTAAAACCACGCAATAGAAGGCATGCAGCAGCATACATTCTATTAACCTCTCCAGCCCCACCCCCCAGTCATCTTTGCCTTTTTACGATCCTTGCCGGTGACAGCTTGCGTCCAAGGTAAGGTAATCGGATATCCCTATATCCCCCCTCTCCCCTTCTCCCCACCCCCGTTTCCCTCTCTCTCTCCACCTCCATCTGCGTCTTCTATCTCTTTACCTCTGCCCTCTCCCTCTCCCTCTCCCCCTCTCCCTCTCTCTCTCTAATCTTCTAACCGGACCCCTGCCTGCACACAGCGTTAGAACAGACAACAGGCAGATATCCTTTGGGCTGCACAGACTCTACTTGTTGAGAGGAAAAGCGGTCGTTAATGACTTTCGGATGAGCAACACCTGAAACTGCAATCAGTCTACACAATTACCCATTGGAATCTTAGCACCTTGGGATGTCTTGAATGGAGAATATAGACTCATGCCATGAGTCTATATGATCATGTACTCATGTTTTCCCAATTGACAGTCATTAAACAATAGAGAAAATAAATAAATGGATACATAAGAGAAGTAGGAAATTGGAAGTTGAGGACGGGTGTTTCGGCGCGTGTGTTTGCGTGCGTGCGCGTGCGTGCATGCGTGTGCGTATCTTCGTGTGTGTGTGTGTGTGTGTGTGTGTGTGTGTGTGTGTGTGTGTGTGTGTGTGTGTGTGTGTGTGTGTGTGTGTGTGTGTGTTATGTGCAGGGAGGTTTCAGCACCATGGAGAGAGACACCAACATCAACTAGCTCAAAGGTTCACCAACCGCTTACAATAGGCGTTCTACTGTCCAAAGAGCTTCTACTCACCATATTAGCCTTTTTGTTGAAGCCATGTGTAAGCCTACCTCTCCAGAGGCTGTCGACGTCTCGACACGGAAGAAAAACACATTTTCCCGAAGAATAACTATTCTATTGGCACTGTGAATGAAAGCCGAAACCTCTTCAAATGGTCTGCCTTTGCCCTGAAGCGAGGATATAATATGTATTTTTTGTAGACGCAGACTCCACATTAACGTGGATTAAAGCATGGGTAAGTGGTCTGCCTCGACGACGGACGTGTAGTGTGGCGTGAGTCGAGTTATCCGGTCAGGAACTTGAGGAAGTGTGGCGCGAGCTCCGTTTCAACTCAGCCCGTGTAGTGGCGCGAGCTCCGTCTCAACTCAGCCCGCGTCGCAAGAAAATCCGAGTAAAGAGTAACAGGATATTTCCTCCTCCGCTGAAGCCTGTACCCCTCAGTGGGAGCGAGAGGGAGGGAGGAGGGGGGGGCGAGAGAGCAAGAGCGCGAGAGAGAGAGAGAGAGAGAGAGAGAGAGAGAGAGAGAGAGAGAGAGAGAGAGAGAGAGAGAGAGAGAGAGAGAGAGAGAGAGAGGCAAACGGGGAGAGAAAGGACGTAGAAAAAGGAGAAAGAGCAAGCGGTGGTTGTATTTCCCACAATGTGCAGACGATGAACGTCACATGGTGGTAATGGAATTAGCAGCAGGGTAAAAGGCATGTGGATAAAAGGCGACAATCACCCGGCGAGGAGTCCAACGGGCGCCCCGCTGCGGAGAAAGAAATATCAAGATGTGTAGGCCTACTGAATATAATTAAAAAAACAGTGTAACCGGGATACTATTCAAACAAATCAGGCTTCCTGATGATCCATCTCGAAATGTTTACTTATCTCTATTTACTTTATCTTGCATTGTTGCTGCTATGTGGCTGTAGAGGAACCAAGCCTTACCATTTTACTCTTGTGTACTTAAACAATAAAATAAAATGTTATAAAAGTAATTGTGATTCTGATTCAGATTCTGAATTGGCCACAGGCACACTGGGATGTTGGATAATTATTTCATACAGGAAAAAGGGGACTTCCTGTATGTAGCCTATTAGTTAATTCATCAGGGATGATGCGAAAAACCTTGCGACAGGTCACTATATCATGAAACAGACGTGCTGCATATCAGATTTCTAACTGTTATCGAGCTGGTTTGTTAGTTAGTTGGTAATTGATTGGGTAAGGTGGTTGGTTTTAAATAGGCTGGTTTGTTAGTTGGCTAGATTGATGGTAAATTGGATGATAACTAGTAGGCTGCTAGTTGTTTGACTATTTGGTTGTTTAGTTGACTAGTTGGTTGATGTTAAGTTAACTGGCTAGTTAAGTGGTCGGTTGGATGGCTATTTTGCAGCATCTTGACAGTTCATTATACGATAACCCGATTTGGACATGATCTCAGTTCTGGTTTTCACAGTGTCAAAATGACATCCATTCAGTGCACTTTCCCATTGTATTTCCAAAGTGGGATCATGTGGCCCCCTAGACAGTGCTGGTGGCTTACTGCAGTGCCACTGTGGTGGCGTGGTCTACTGTGTAATCCCATTACCTGATCAAAGGATTACCATCGATGCCAATAAAAGGGGTTCCCAGCTGAGGGCTGAGGCCACACCCCACTCCTACACTCATGTCCTACCACCACCAGCACTCTGATCTTACCTGAACCTCCATCTGCTGCCATGCTTGGCGCGTCGGCTTACGCACTAATCCTATTGAGCTCCGCTAGGACCTCGGATATTATAAGGCTACACACACACACACCTACACTCTCTCTCTCTCACACCCACCGTCATGGAGTTAAGATTGTAGCAGGAAGAGGAGCTATAGCCAACTGGGGGAGCAGAGACATGGCTGAGGAGGGCGGGATTCAGGAGAGGGAAGGGTTTGAGGGTCAAATAAGAAACCTCTGACCATGTGTCATATGGAAAGTGATTGACAGTGTATTCTGATGCACTCATCACTACGAGGTGTATGGTTAAGCATCTTGCTTAAGGATGTCATACATTGGGTATACAAAACGTTCTGATCGGAAACAAACAAATACAACTAGACTATCCTGACCCCCTACTTCATATGAATAACAACCCTGCCATCAATTACCAAACACCATAAAGCTCTCTTTTGAACAAGAGCGACTGGGAGGCTCGATCAATTCAAATTGTTGCCTCATGGACATGAACTCTGTTCTGGCCAGTCGACCGCTGTGTAATACTGTACCACTCCAAACCATACCTTTTCACACCCTAACCCAACATCCCAAAAAACTATTTTTTAACGTCACATATTTGAGCCCGATTCTCCAATGTTTAGACCATGTCACATTGGTCAATTAAAATGGCAGCCATTTGACACGCAAGCTCGTATAAATATAATAGTTGGTTGGAGCAGACTAAAACAGTGACATTGCCTGCTGGCTGAATAATGGTGACGGTATTCTCTCCATTATAGCTGATTTTGGACATGTCCCTATGAGTTCAACACCCTTTCCCACACAATATCCTGCCCTATAGTGTGATATTTGAGGGTTTACAATTTGAACTGATGTCCTCCAATAGTCTTTACAAAAATGAATAAAAATCCTTTGGGGTAGGAAGCAAATTATAAAATATTCCGTGAACCACAGCTACCATAACACTTTTTAAAAAAAAAAGAAAAAGAAAAGGCCTCCAGACAACCTGAAGGTTGAAATCAAACGTCATACATTATTAAACCTTTATCTTAGAATGAAAATAAATTCAATAAATGGGCGTGAGGTTGGACCCAAGAACAGCACAGATTGAGACCAGCGTTGGAACAGTTCAACAGTTTATTGTCCAAACAGGGAATCCGAGCTAACTGAGAGAGACAAGGGACAAGCAGGCAGAGGGGTCAGGGATAGAAGGCTGTTCAGGTTACCAAGGCAGGAACGACGAGGACGGGTCAGGAACAAGCAGGGCCGAAACCAAGGAAGCCATCCGGGAAATAGTACTAGAGCCCTTTGCATGCTGCTAAAGACAATCTGGCAGAGCAGGAGTGGAAGGAGTGGGTTTAAATAAGGCGAGGGAACACAGGTGAAGGTGGTTGCACTGATGAGGTGGGAGTGGCAGGCAGGTGATCAGGAAAAGTACTGGCAGGGCTGGCATTGGGATGGAAAGCCAGGAGCGGATCATGACAGTACAGAGCTGGCAGTAGGACCGAAAGCCAGGAGCGGATCATGACAATAAATTAAACTAGTTTGTGAAGGACAGAAGAAGAGGGTATGGAAGGCAGAGACATTGAGATCAATATTTGGTTTGCCACAAGAGGGAAGAAGAAAAACAGAGATGGAGAGGGGGGGGGGGTCCAAGTGAACAAGATTGTGTGTTGTGCCCTCTCAGGAAGCAATTGAGGGGTTGGGATTAGCATTAAACTTTCTTTCATAACATTCTTTCTTTCTTTCATTATAAATCAAAGAACAGATCCACCACAGATTAACGTGCATCCCATCCGGCCTGTTGTTCAGCCATTACTGCGGTCAAGACATTTACACAGCTATAAAGGCATATTGAAATCAAATAAATTTTAAGCAACACCACCATATTCTTGTTTAACCAGTCCCTTGTGGTTACATTCTTTAATATATATTATATCCCATTCCACTATACATAGGCAGATTAAAAAAAATCCATACAAAAATGTAAACAAACAGTAATCAGCAAACCATATTATTGTTCAACATGTACTTTCAAAATGTTTTGCTGCAGCATTTGGTAATGCTTAAAGCAGGGCCGCCACTCCCACAATGCAATGCGCGTAGGGCACCAATGGCTGGAGGTGGCACTGCACGCACCACCATCATCACGCCCCCCCAACCCCAACCCTCCATTATCCTGTTGTTTCTTTGATTGCGCCTGACAATTGTTAGCCTGACGGTAACTCGTTATCCCGAAAATGGCTTCAAAAAGGCTACAAATATTTTTGAATTACTGTAAAATGCTTAAAGGTCACATATTATACCAGGTTTGAGTGTGATTAGCCTTTACAAGCCGTTTTTGAAAATCGGTCTCTTCTGAGATCACAAGTGGGCGTGTCCACCTAGATGTGTGCTGGATAGATCGGCCTACCCAGTGGACTATAGCAAACATTGCTCATCTATCCATCTAGGTGGACACGCCCACTTGTGATGTCAAATGAAGCCGATTTTCAAAACGGCTTGTAATGACTAATCACACTCACACCTGGTCGTGCAATATGTGCCATTTAAACCATGTAAGCTAACCCCTCTCCTAATTTTTTTTAAATTAATTCATAATTTGGCAATCAACATCCAAACAAAAATGTTTCTGGGGAAATAAACCTTCAAAACTGTGCATTTAATTTATGTTGGAACGTGAAGGGTTGAATGAAAAATGAGAATAAGAATACTGCAGTCTCTGCAGTTGTTGGGAAGGAAAATGCTATGCAGCTCTGTGATTGGTGGTCCCACTCTAATTTCACAGCAGTCGAGTAATAGTTATTCAATGAAGAAATTGTGCCCGCTGTGAGGGACATGAATCCAAAAAACTAGCTAGCTAGCTTGCTTATGGGCATGTCTTGGTTAACTTTACGATGGCAGCCATCGCAAGTAATGAACTGCTAGGGAGGAGAACATTGCTTCTGATTTATTATCTACAGTTCTTTTTGGTAAATAACAACAGTTCTAAATTGGTAATTGAGTTAAAATTGGTTCAGAAAACCAAAGCTTTTGAATTCAACTCCACCAACTATCTCGATACAATTGGATCAGCAATGAGCAGAAGCTTTAATGTTGGTGTCTGCTTTTATGCATTTCTCACCTATATATACTGTATATGTATACATACTGTATATGTCTACATGTCTATATATTCTACTGAAGTGCACACACAGCTTGTGTGATGATGCAAGAGTTTGTCAGGAGGATTTTCATTTTGCTAAAGAAATAGCTGTTTGTTATGCTGCTAAGGAAAGATATTCTGCAATAAATTACAGTTAATTCTGTGTGAATTTACATTCTTCTTCTTAGTAATAGCTCCTCATCTTGGCTAGCTTAAGTGTCAATAGAACGCAATAGTGTTGAAGTGAAACATATCTATATTTTTTTTTTGTTGATTAAAAAGCCATAATGTTACCATCCAAGGCATACTTACCACAACCAATATATTGTGAATGATGGTATATTCTCCTGTAGAAGCCACAAGTTAAAGAAAAGTTTTGAGAAAAAAGTTTTATTCGCAATGTCTTTTAAAAGTACTACACTACCCACAATCCCAAAGTGTAACACGACGTCTTCGATTAGTGGAGCTAGCTGTAACATTGGAAACTTTTACCGAAGCCACGAAAGTCAAGCTGTCGATTACTGCTACCATTGAAACGTTTACCATAGAGCAACCATGACTTTCCTTTCTGACATGATGTGGTTTTTAATAGATTAGGAAAAGAGTGTCGCAAGGGGTGAAAACCAGCACAAGTGTGATTGAGGTGATTGCAGTGAGGAACTGTACCATCTCAAAAATTATATAAAAACTACACACACACACACACACACACACACACACACACACACACACACACACACACACACACACACACACACACACACACACACACACACACACACACACACACACACACACACAAACTACTGTATTTATTTTAATGATACTTTAAAGGAATGAAGCAGATGTATTTATAAGTGTACTTTTAAATATCAGATGCCTTAAAACTAAGCCCCACTCAAAGTATGTATGGCAGTTTTGTCCTCTCTGGAAGCATTTGAGTGTTTGGGATTAGAATTAAATTACTTTCATTTTAATTAAAGACTTTTTTTAATAAGTCAGTCAAACGGATCCCCCACCAAAGGTCAACAGGTCTGTGTGTCAATCTTACACATGTAGCATGTCCCACCTGTTTTTCCACCATAGAGAGGGAGTGGCCAGTTAAGATTGGCTTCTTCAAATAACCCTAACCCAATAGAAAATACAGGGGTTTTATGTATAGTTCAGTGTGGAGAACTGGTTTTGATTGCAAGGCCTCCAACAGGATGATTTGGACAGGATGGGGCTGGTTGTTGAGATATCCTGCGAGAAACAACGAATAACTGCCCAGCAGATCCCCGGAATATACAAACATAAGAATAAGATAAGTTTGTGTGTGTGTGTGTGTGTGTGTGTGTGTGTGTGCGTGCGTGGCGTGCGTGCGTGCGTGCGTGCGTGCGTGCGTGCGTGCGTGCGTGCGTGCGTGCGTGCGTGCGTGCGTGCGTGCGTGCGTGCGTGCGTGCGAGTGAGAGAAAGGATAAGGAAGAGAGGGGGAACAATAAAGAAACACAGATGATACCATCTAGGAGGACTTGGAGGAGTGACGGAGAACAGAAAAGGTGTCAGATCATATCCAACCTGCTATTGTTTCATCGCTGAAGTGCTGGGGCTCTTCCAGTTAATCTGAAGGAGCAGATGTTAATATCGGGACGGGGCCAGGCAGTAAGTGTTTAATTAGGTCTGGGGGAAATAAATGATTTATTAAACACATCTGGGCCAATAAAATATCTCTATGGCTTCTGCTTAGCTCCCAACCTGCTTGATAAAAATAACAATGGAGAATTCACTTTTGTATAACGAAGACAATGTATAGTTCCTAAAAATTATAACAGTAAAACAGTGTTGGTAAAATTGTAAATGACAAACTGTCCTACTGTTACTAAAATTTCAACTGCCAGTAATTGAGAAATACATATTTTCCCATATTGTACTACAGACAGCTTACATTACAGATATATGTTTCATCATCTCAAAATTGTGTTTGTGAATGGATCAAATTGCCTTATCAGCCAAAGTGTTTCAATATTTACTCTGAGGTTGCACTTTGAGGACTATAAAAAAGAAGAATAACTGGTTTCAATTGCTTCCCTCACCTTCAGAAATCGCTGATTCAGATAATTTCCACAATAAACATGAGCAGATGGTCATGTGTTTGTTTATTTGTTTTCAAGTTTGAGTACATGAGTATATGTATATACTATATAATATATATATAGTTGTGTGTTTGTGTGCTCACAGACACAATCTGGATGTCAGATGGGTTTTGGCTGTATTAGCCCAAGGCAATCAGAGTCCAATTTCCAGAAACTGAAACACACACACACACACACACACACACACACACACACACACACACACACACACACACACACACACACACACACACACACACACACACACACACACACACACACACACACACACACACACACACACACACATACAGAGGAAGGCTTGGGCGACCTAGAGTGCCCTTGTCACGATTTATCCAAACAAACATTTTCATTAAATTCTCAAATTACCCCCCACACACACGGACACGCATACACACAGACACACATAACTATCGAGTGTGTCATTCAAATGTCGTCGGCAGAATGTCATATGTCTGTCTGCTTGTCCCAAGATGATTGAGCTTAGCAAATGTTCCCTTGGTAATGGGGCAGCAGGGGGTATTTAAGACAAATGGTAGGCTAGCTCATGTCAGAACTCCTAACCTGATTTGCTTTCATTTGTTTGTTTGCCTGTGCGTCATGGAGAAGGGAAGGTGGACTTCTTAGAAACAGAGCTCCCAGTCATTAACTTTGTCACCACATTTCAACAACCAAACAAAACGATAGAATGAATCATGAACGATAAAAGCAGACAAAGATCCCCTCACCTGAAACCTCTAAGTATTGACAGTCTCATTTGATTTTTTTTTCCTGTAAACAGCACATCCTTTTCTCCTCTGCCTGAACAGAACTTGCTGTGAGATATGAAGTGCCTCACAACGATATACGTCCGCATAAGGTGATTCCAATAGTTGGAACGCCCAGGGCGTTGCATTCCCCAACTTTTAAGGCAAATGCATTCCCAAAAAGAAGGTTACGTCCACAATGAGTACTCACAGTGGCAAGCCCCAAAACATAAGGTCCTCACTATGAATAGTCCTCAGATGTAAAGTCTGTGATCGTCAAGACAAAAGTCTAAATGTCCCTCGGAATGCATTAACCTCCTTTTTTGGATTTACAAAATCATTTTTGTAATATATTTTCGCTCTATGAGTCCTATGAGATTCATAGAATTGAAATGCACCCATTGGAGTATGAACGGTCTCTCGTTATCAAGCCAATCATTGCACCGGAACTATGTGGATAGTTGTAATGTGATTGCCACCGCCCACCAGTATCCCACTGTGGGCCGACACTTAGTATCCAGCTGCTACCTTGAGGCTAACATGGTGAGCTTCGGAGGGAAACTCTTTCACTGTGTTTCTTAAACAAGAAAGGCGTAAAAGGAGAAAAATATTTATTCCTCGATCACCTTTTTCAATCAAAATGTTTTTTCAGAAGGTGTCTGTGTGTGTGTGTGTGTGTGTGTGTGTGTGTGTGTGTGTGTGTGTGTGTGCGTGCGTGCGTGCGTGCGTGCGTGCGTGCGTGCGTGCGTGCGTGCATACAGTAGTGAACAATTATGAACCTGAAAAACGGTCACAGTTGACTCATGAGATGACATTCACACAACCTATTTTAAACCACACATACAGCCCCCCCCCCCCCCCCCCCCCACACACACACACACACACACACACACACACACACAGGAGTGTGTGTGCGTGTGCGTGTGCGTGTGTGTGTGCGGGGCTGATCCGAAGTGCGCCGGCACCTGCGGTCATCAACGGCCAACAGTCAACCATAAATATGATTGGGGTTGAGGGTCATTTGTGGGGGAGTCAGTCAAAAGGCCTTTTTTAAACAGTTCCTATTCAACAATATGATCTTAAACACATCGTCAAACAAACACAACATTTTTTGCCGATGCCTGTTTATTGCTGAGGAAACCCAGCTTCCAAAATTGTTTCTCATAAAATTCATAATAAAGCCTATAGACCAATTTTGGTGTCCACATTTAATCCCGACTCTTTCTTGAGTCCTTTTCTCAATCTAATAAAATCTAAGAGAGTCAGACTTGGTTGAGGGGAGAGTAGTCCTGCCGATACAATGACATAAATGTTTGTGCATTATGGTTTACAGACAATGACAAACTGCAACAGCAAACAGCAAATCTCTTTGGTAATTGTAAATAACAAAAATGTATATGTTTTAGAAGAGAAAGAAATCTTCAGCCAGAAAAACATTTAAGGTCATATTAAGGCAAAAGTAATCAGTATGAAATTGGGGGGTTGGGTAGAAGTGGAGGACAGTTTTGTCCTCGACATTGCCGTTCGGTGGGAAGGTTGACTAAAAGCAGTATCGGGCTCAGAGGGATGCGCAACATGCCTACGCATCAATTGCATGTGTTTGTGTGTGGGCGGGTGTGCATCTATAGGTTAAGGTTTTCCTAAGTGTATTTTCAGGAATCTGCGCATCATTTTGATTTTTATAGCTGTTCTTTAATTAAAAGCTGGACAATCATAAAGCCAGCAAATAATAATACAGTGTGCATCATAACGAACTCGACGTAAGACACCTTTGTGTGTGTGTGTGTGTGTGTGTGTGTGTGTGTGTGTGTGTGTGTGTGTGTGTGTGTGTGTGTGTGTGTGTGTGTGTGTGTGTGTGTGTGTGTGTGTGTGTGTGTGTGTGTGTGTGTGTGTGGGGCACCTTGATTATTGGAGCACCAGGGGTATCGACTCAAGGAATGATGTGGAACTGTGAAGAAGTTCCAAGCTGCTTCAGCGTAATTAAAGACATTGACACTGTTAACGATCAGACCAATCAAAACCTTCAAACTTGGTAGTGAATCAACTATGTAATAAGAGCCAATAAAGCAGCAAGATGTGTTAATATATGTTGATGATCTGTTAATGAAGCAATAAAAGACTTCCTGTAATGATACGGTGACGTATCCTTGGTCCCAAAACCGATTTGACTTCTTGTTGGGCATACGAAAACCGTGTGTGGAGGAGATGCGTCAAAGATGGCCATTCGGAATCTGGAACAGGGATCCTAAACTTTCTAATTTTCTGGTCCTGGTGTTCTCCCGGGCTCATCCCTTCCTGTTGTACTATCAATAAATAACCTTGTTTCTGGGTCGTACTCTTTGGTTCTTTTGACCAATTGGTTGTAGATTCTCTAGAATATTCCAAATATTTGATCGAAAATGATTGATGGTTTTATTTAATGTCAGGTAGAAATAGTAAACCTCTTTCCGATGGATCACCCGCTTTGCTAAGGCTTAAACTCTTCAGTGATTACTATACTAATTCCAAAACATGCCTGTTTTGAGTCCCATGCAGTGTTCACACCTGAGGGAAGATGGATTTGCATTACTTGTCTTGTTTTTTCTTAATAGTGGTGGCTCAGGTGAAGTGATAAAGATTAGGGAAAAATAGGGAAGAGACCCCCTCATGTGGCGTTAGTCTCTGACCAATTATAAAACAACAAATGTGTTTATCACAGGATCACATGTTTTGTTGCCTCCTACGCTGCCTAACGTACATATACTTACATACATACAGAAATCAACACACACAGACAAAAATGTTCACGCAGACACACACACAACCACAAACAGCAACAGACATGCACAGACACTTACATATACGCCGGGCTTGACAGCATAAGCAAGTTCCCTTGTGCAATTAATTTACATTTATGAGCAGATACAGTATGAGTAGATTTCTTTTAAGAAATTGCTTGCAAAACAATCACATATAACGTTCTGAAACTGGACTGATGACGTCGCTGCAACGAGCGGTCTGAAAACGTGGCTATTTGCAGGTGTCGAAACCGGGTGCTTTCCGGCTGCTACCGCTAATTTTGAGGTACGGGATCTATAGCAGGAACAATGCTTATTAAGGTTATTAAGTCCTTCAATATACACTTATTGAGTACTATATGTTGTCAATGTTGATAAAATGTGAAATAAAAAAACTATATACTGTATACGCCAAAGTTATACACTCAAATGCTTCCAGAGAGGACAAAACTGCCATACATACTTTGAGTGGGGCCTAGTATTAAGGCATCTGATATTTAAAAGTGCACTTATGACA
This sequence comes from Melanogrammus aeglefinus, assembly GCA_900291075.1. Lineage (NCBI taxonomy): Eukaryota > Metazoa > Chordata > Actinopteri > Gadiformes > Gadidae > Melanogrammus > Melanogrammus aeglefinus. The sequence continues at coordinate 907 of OLKM01000952.1, read as the reverse complement.
AAACCACACTTTAAAGATCCCATGCCACACCCATTTCATCATTTTTTTTATAATCATTGATGTCCTTTGATCGAGTTTGTAACATTGTTTGTGTTGGAAATGTCTTGGATAGCTTATTTCAAGCTATTCTAGCATGTCTGAAAAGCCTGGTAGAAAAGACGTCCTGCTTTTCTCATGAATATTCTTGTAATAATGAGCGGTGCTCTGATTGGACCGCTATTCTCATGAATATTCAATATTTAAATTTAGCTTTGCTCTGATTGGACGACAAAGCAGCTGTCCAAATGCCTACCGAGGCACAGCAAACCTAAAACGATGGCAGGGATTTTGACCCACGTGTTTGATCCAGAGTCGGAAGGAGTAGACCAAGAACAACCACAAACACGTACATTGATGGACGTTTCAGAATGGTAATGGTAATGTGAGCTAACTTAACTGGCATATAGGGCTTTTTTTAGTTGCGGCTATGCCCCAATAAACAGAGCGTAGGCCTATTCTCACCTCTTTTATTTCCGAAATAGTTTATGCACCTCCAAGTCGTTTATGAACCCAATGCATTTTGTAATATTCCAAAATCACACGGTGTATTATCCAAAAGGTATTATCCACATTTAGGCTACGTATAATATAGTAGGCCTACAATAGGCCTATGCACTTAACTTTCCTGGAACCAGGCTACCTGTTCAAACACTTTTGGTATGTTTCATCACGTCGTCACAACATAAGATGAGAAAATACATACCAAAAGTGTTCGACGACATCGGTGGACCACGACGTGCTGTGATAACCAAATTTAGGCTTTTTATCAAACCACTAGGACTATACACCTGCATATAGCCCTTTCCATCAAAAAGTTGGTTAGTGATTGCTAGGGATGGGCATTTCGAGTAATTTTCTAACCGAGTAT